>JAOANK020741378.1:12966-37948 GCA_026257165.2 Telfairia occidentalis | reverse complement strand
AACGGGATGTGGCGCAGCTTGGTAGCGCACTTGACTGGGGGTCAAGGGGTCGCAGGTTCAAATCCTGTCATCCCGACAGAAGAGGGTCGGAATCCTGCGGGATTTCGACCCTCTTTCGCCGTGTAGACCGGTCAATGTAAACGCTTATGTACACGTTTTACTGCTTAGAACGTCGCGAGGTCGTCGCCCCAGCCTGTGCCCATGTCCGCGGGATTCGCTCGGTCAGAACCCATTAGTTCGTGGAATCCGCCCATTCCTTCCGGGTCCGGCGCTCGAACGACGCGATTGGCAGCCTCGGCCCATGCCTCCGCTTCTTCGCTCAGCAGCAGCCCCTCGGCAATGGCTTGACTGATAGCCGGGTCAACGAGCGGTGCGTCGCGGCGCAGGTAGTGCTTGCGCGTCGTCTCGACTGAGGTGTGCCGCAGGAACTCCCGAGCCTTGTCATCGCCCAGCTTTGCCGCGACCCAAGTGCCGATGGAGGCGCGGAACGCGTGCGGGCTGACCTTGCCTGCCCATTCGGTGCCTTCGAGCGCGCGCCGGAGCTGTGTCGCAATCTGGTTGGGCGACACTGCTCGACCGTTGCGCGATTGGAATAGGAGGTCGTCGTCTGCCTTGCCTTCGCCGAGCGCGACGAGCTGAGCGGCAACGTGCGGAGCTGCGGGCACTCGTGCCTCCGAGGACTCGGTCTTCGGCTGCTCCTGACGTTTCTGCGACGAACCGTCTGGGACGATAGTGCCCGTCACGTCCAACTCGGCGAAGCCATCTTCGCGAATCAGCACGTCACGCTTACGCAGCGCGAGCACTTCGCCGATTCGAAGTCCTGTCACGACCATGGTGTCGATAGCAGCGAGCAGATGCTTGCCGGGTTTCGGTCCACCGCGACGCTTCTTCTCGGCATCGCTGGGCGAAATCCACTCGGCGACCTGACGGCGGACAGCGATGAGGTCGGCGTCGCCGAGCGCGCGGTCCTTCGTCCGGACGACCTTGCGTCGAGGCGTCTTCGTTTCCCGCCACGGGTTATCGGGAACCGCTCGACGCATCTGCGCGTCATGCCAGATTTGCCCCGCAAGGTTGCGAACCTTCTTCGGTCGGTCGAGCAGCCCCTCGCGAGCGAGCGTGTCGAGTAGGTGCTGGGCGCGAGGTGCGGTCACCTCATACAGCCGCAGTCCGCCGATGCGCTTCGCGAGGAATGCGGCAATCTGCGCATCCTTCTGGCGGCTCTGGTCGCGTATGTCTTTCAGCGGCAGCATTTCCTCTAGCCACCAAGCGACGAGCTCATCAACGCTACGCGCCGCGTCAAGCGTCGTACCGCCTGCGCGATTTCGTCTCGTGGCCTCGTCTTTCAGCGCGGCCAGTGCCTCGGCCTGCGTGCGTCCGAAGCGCCGAATCTGTCGTGTCGAACCGAAGTGGTCGCGGTGGCGCGCGTCGGCCACCCACGCGCCACGTTCCATCCAGGTCTTCGCCCGTGCGACTGCCGCTTCGCGCTTGTCCTCGGGCTGATTCTTGGCTCGGGAGAGAGCGTCGGATGTCTTCTGCGCTCGCGCCTTCCCGAGCGCACCAGGTTCGAGTATTGGCCTTGGCGTCATGTACACACCATAACTCCGTGGCTGTAGAAGCCGCGGTGGCACAATCACCACATGGGGAATGGTCCTATGGCGAAGCGGCACCACCACGTCCCGCAGTTCTACTTAAAGGGCTTCGCTGAAAGCGAGCAGATTTCGACCGTCAGACTCCCCGGCGAGCATCGATACACCAACAGCGTCCGGAAGACGGCCGCGGAGAACGGCTTCTACGCCGTCCCGGGCCACCCCGATGGCGCCGACGCATTCGAGAAGATTCTGAGCAACGTTGAGGGGCGAACGGCTGGCATCTTCTCGACTATCGAAGCGGGGGAGTGGCCGCTCTCACCGAGCGACCGCACAGACCTGGCCTACTTCATCGCGCTCCAGGTGACTCGCGGTCCTGAGCAGCGCCGCAACATGGACCAGCTCGCAGCCACCATGACGCGGCTCGAAATCGGGTACGGCGGCAAGGCGAACGTCAAGGCGTGGGCGAGGCGTGAGCACGGCGTGGACCTCAGCGATGCCGAGGCTGACGAGTTGTGGGAGCAGGCGACGCAGCCGGGTGGTCCGCCCATCAAGCACACGGCTCTCGCCCACATCGAGCAGATGATGGAGCTAGTTGACACCATTCACCCGTCGCTTACGTTCCGTCCGTGGACCCTTGTCCGGTTCTCCGAGGAGTCGCTCATCACCTCGGATACCCCGGTGGTCCTGGTAGCGCGCGAGTCCGACGGGCCGTACATGGGGGTCGGCTTCATGACGGCGCGGAACATCTTGTATCCGTTGACGCGGAAGCTCGGCCTCGTCATGGGTGACCCCGAGATGGCGATAGACCTCGGCATCCCGGTTGAACTGGTCCGGAGTAGCCGGTTCGATACTGCGATGCCCGGTGATACGGAAATCGCTGAGATGTTCAACACCTACATCGCTGGCCGTGCGAGCCTGACGCTCTTCCACCACCCGAAGGACGGGCGGTTCGTACCCGAGAGGCTTCCGGAACCGCGGCCGGTGACGATGGGGATGTCCGGCGCACAGCACGAGTTCACGGGGGAGCCTCTGTTCGAGGCTCCGGACTCGCGGGAGGCTAAAGACTGACGGTGCCGCACGCGGGGCACACCCATGCCGCTAGACGCGGGTGCACCACGAGTGGTTCGAGACATTGCACGCAGTGTGGTGTCGCCTCTGCGAGCACGTCGGTGGGCTTCATGCATAGCGAGGGTAGACCTGCTCAGAGCTACGGCGCGGGCTGTCTCCACAGGGGCCGATACGCTCGGCTGCATGCCTGCCTACTCGCTCACTGCGGAGCGCATACTGCACCCGCGCCGACTCGCCAGACCGAGCGACGCGAACACTTCGCCGAGGGAGAAGGGCATCTACGGCTGGTACTTCGCGCCGGGGAGTCTGCCCGTCCCCGAAGCGCGGTACGAGACGACCGACGATTACGAGTTGCTGTATGTCGGCATCTCGCCGAAGGATGCGGTAAGCAAGAGCCTGCTGCGGCCAAGACTCGTCCGCCACGCGACGGGTGACGCGTCACGCTCGACACTGCGCCTCACCGTCGGCATCTTGCTCGCTGACGAACTGGGTCTTAGCCTCCGCATCCACCAGGGGCGTCCGAACTGGGGCCCGGATGGCGAACCGAGGCTGACTCGTTGGCTGGGTGAGCACGCGCGTATCGCGTGGGTAGTGGACCCGATGCCATGGGTGGCCGAGGATGAGCTGCTCGCGAGCGCGACGCTCGCGCTGAACGTGGACGGCCGCGCAGATGCTTTCGCGAAGGAGTTGAAGGACCGTAGAACCGAGGCGCGAAGGGCGGCTCGCGCTGCCGGATAGCCCCGGTTCTGTCAGTACCCCTCCGTAGACTTAACCGGTACGAAGCGCACCGGCAGAAAGGCCACCAATGGCGAAACGTCTCTCCACCGGCCGCAACGAGGTCGGAATGCTCTCCGACGTCAAAGAGATAGCCGAGAAGGTCGGAGCCGAGGTGCTCGGCTTCCCGGTCGAGTGGGTCGTCGAGACCGAGCTGACGAAGAGCGCGAAGCGCCCTGATGTCGAGATTCGGCGTGCCGACGGCAACCCCGAACTCATCGCATCGGGCGAGGCGAAGCGGCCCGAGACTCCGGCAGGTCTGCACCCGTACGTGATGTCAGAGGTCAGCGGGGCCGTCGAGAAGGCACAAGCGCTCGGCGGCTCGTACGCGTTCACGACTAACTTCCTGGGCGTCGCACTGTTCGACGTAGCGAAGTACGACGACACCGACTACCTCGCGGCCATGCTTGGCGACCCCATTGAACTCATCGATGAGAAGGAGACCGCGGTCTCCGACTGGTGGAAAACGCTGACGAAGGACCGCCGCGAACTGCTGGTGCGTCCGGGCCTGGAGATGCTATTTGCGCACCTCCGCAAGCTGCGACTCAAGCAGCAAGTGCAGCAGCAGACAGGCAAAGACGAGGTGTACCTCGCCATCTTCAAGCAGTCCGCGGACGGCATCATCAACGAGGCTCTTCCCGCCTTTATCGACGCGTACAGCGGCGGGAAGCTCCCGTCTGCCGTCCTCGATGAGGCGAAGGACCGTGGCTTCGACCTGTCCAAGGGTGATGTCACCCGATACTTCGTAGCGCAGGCTACGGCTGAGGTTCTCACCAGCGGGTTGTTCTACGAGACGGTGCGTCCGAACTTCTCGCTTGGTGCCATCATCTCTGGGTTGAAGCCGAACACGAGCAAGCTGATGCTCGAAACGCTGACGAACAACCTCGCCGAGGCAACGAAGCAGACCGGTGACTACGAGACCATCTTCGGCATCTCGGAGGGCGCGAAGTGGGCGCTCGGATACGAGAGCGCGTCCCTGCGCGCACTCTGGATGGAGCTATTCGAAGCGCTCGATGGCATTCGCTTCGACGAAGTCAACAGTGAGATTCTCGGCGTCATCTTCGAGCGCCTGATTTCAGCCGAGCGTCGGCAGGACATGGGTCAGCACTATACCCAGACCAGGTTGGCACGTGCGATGACCGAATGGGCGGTCCAGGACGCCGACGACACCGCCGTCGATTTCTGCGCGGGTGGCGGCACATTCCTAGTCGAGGCGTACGCCAAGCTTCGTGAACACAAGTCGCACGCCGAGGTGTTGGAGCAGGTCTTCGGCAATGACCTCGACTCCTTCGCTGTGCACCTGTCCACGGTCAACCTGGCTACCCGCTCGCTCTACAAGGGCCGCAACTTCCCGGCTGTGTCCAACCGTGATGGTCTGGAGCTGCGCCCCGGCGACGCCGCGGTGGAGGTCACCCCGAGCAATGGTGAGCCGTATCGGCTCGATTACCCGAATAAGTTCTCCGTCGTTCTCGGCAACCCGCCTTACGACGAGTCGGCGGACCAGCCTGGCCGGTATCGCACCGACCTCGCCGACATCGCGGGCGGCGGTGGCCTGTCCGTGCTTCCGAAGGGCATGCCGGACAACATCAACCTCGCGGCGTGGTTCATCCTCCTCGCGGCGGCGTGGTTGGCTCCAGGCGGGCGTATCGCGCTCGTTCTGCCTGCTGCGATTCTCCAGAACGAGAAGCACCAGACGCTCATCTCATGGATGCGTTCTCGCTACGACATCTCCGTCTGGCACACGGAATCCGATGTCTGGTTCTCGGATGCTCGCGTCGCGCCCATCACGCTGTTCATGCAGGAGCGAACTGACAAGACCGCCGACTACGGGCGGTTCGAGTTCATCAACGTGCTGGAGCCGGTTACCGGAACCATCAGTGTCGTCAACGGATTCCCGCGCCCGACGGACGAGCACACCTACCGCGACCTCAGCGAGCTGTCGCCGGAGCGCGACGCTCTCATCGCCGGAACGGTGCCCGACGACCTGCTGAAGTTCGAGGCCGCGCCCAAGGTCATCAAGCTCGCAGACATCACGGGCGCGTCTATCTATCGCGGCAACAAGCTCGGACACAAGTTCTACAAGCTGCAAGACCGCGAACCGACGAGCACCGCGCAAGTTCGAACGCTGCTCGGATTCGGAATGCCCATCCGCTTGAACCGCAAGTATCTGACCCCTTTGCTCGGCGGTCCGAAGGACGAGGCAACGGGGGAGTTCGACCCGAGCCGAGCGAAGTGGTGGATTTTGGCGGCACCGTCCAAGCTCCCCGTGGGCGGCGATTTGGAGAAGTACGTTCGCGCCGGGAAGCGCCTAGGAGTCGCAGACAAGCCGAGCGTCAAGGCGAAGGGGGCGAACTGGTGGTCCGTGAACTGGAAATCTTCGCGCATCGCAGTCGGAGCACACCCTCAGTTCGCACAGCAAGTTTGGTGGAGCGATGACCCGTTCGTCTCAACCGACAACTTCCAAGCCCTCACGCTCCCTACCGGTGTGAAGCGTGACGACCAGGAACTCGTCGCGGCGACTCTCGCGAGCGTGTTCGGGGAGCTGTCCGCGCTCTACCGCAGCAACGAAGTCGGCTGTGAGGGCGTCCGGTGGGTTTCTACGGCGAACGTCGAGGGCTGGTTCTCGCTCGACTGGTCGAAGGTCTCAGCCGAGGACAAGAAGGCGGTTCTCGCTGCGTATCGCGCCTATCGGAAGGGCAAATTCGCGAAGCTTCATGAGATGACCGCGACGGCGAAACAGGCCTGGCGCGAGCTGAACGTCGCCGTGGCGAAGGCTGCGGGTATCGAGAAGCCGGAGTTGCTCGCGGACGCGGCCTCGAAGGCTGCGAACGACACAACTATGCGCCGCCGCGAACGCGAAATCGTCGCGACCAGTGGGCGCACGCGAGCCGGGTCAACCGGCTCGGCGAAGTTGTTGCGCGACGTGAAGGCGTATGCCGAGACCGCCGACTTGTTCCGCGACGCGGTTGATGCTCTGTCTGGCGGCGACGACTCGGTCAAGTTGAAGCAGCAGGAGGTGGCCGTCACTCTTTTCGATATGGACGGCGAAGGTGAGAAGGTCCGCATTGGGAACCTCCTCGTTGAGACGCTCGGCGAAGGGTTCGAGGCCGCACCCGTGTGGGCGTATGAGACTGCGGAGACTGTCGAGGAACTGTACGAACTTGTGCAGATTCAGTTCGTTCAGCCTGACGCGGACGGCGCCGTCACAGGTGCGTTTGGGCATATGGCCGAGATGGTGCGCGGCCAGGTCACCAAGTCGCTGGCGGCGGCAGTGAAGAAGCGGCTGACCTGATGGCATCGCCAGTCGTCGTGGACGGGCGTCTCGACCGCGAGAAGTTGCTCGAACTACTCGCTATCGGCGCCGAGCATGATGAGTTGGACTTCAAGGGCACGCTCGACCTTCAGGACGCGAAGCAGCGGCTCGGATTGGTGCTCGACGTTGTCGCCATGATGAACACCGCCACCGGCGGCTTCATCATCATCGGAGCGCACGACGACGGCACGCCCGCGCACGACCTGGCTGTAGTCGAGACTGGCAGGTTCGACTCCGCTGCGCTCGGTGCGCTCGTTGCTCGACACATCGCCGCCCAGCCTCGGGTGACCTCGCAGATTCACGAGGTCGAGTCGCGCGCCCACGTACTTATTCACGTCGCCCCGACGGCCTCGGGGCTGCCCGTCATCATCAGCACCACGGGGGAGTACGACCGTGGCGACGGCCGCATGAAGACCGTGCTTCACGAAGGAGTCCTCTACGTGCGTGAAGGGACTCGCAACGTCGCGGCGTCCGATGCACACTGGGACACGATGCTTAGTAGGTACCGAGCGAGCATCATTGCTGAGGCGCGTGAGGGCCTCGACGCCCTCATCCGCCGCGTGGTCGAGAGCACGGCCGTGCCTGAGGCCGGTGGCCGCGCTCTGCCTCCGCTCCTTATCGATATGGACGATGAGTCGTTCGTTCGAGCGTTGAGACAACACGTGGATTCTGACAGCGATGCGGGCATCCGGCGTCTACTTCGAGATGCCCGGACCGCCGCTACCTATAAGCCGGACATCGACCGCACGACGCGCGGCCTCGCTCTCGACAAGCTCGCATTGACCGCAATCGAAGCCATGCGTTCTCAACGCTCTGAGACTCTCGAAGCCGCTCTCGACGCGCTTCACCGGGTCTACCTCTCCGCTGGCAGTATCAACGAGTACGCGACGAACCTCTCGTCCCGTCATGAAGTATCGGTCGCTGAGCATTGGCTGACGGTCCTCACCCGCGTCTGGCTCGTCGGTGCGGCCGCGGAGCGAGAACAGGAATGGGCGGCCGTCGCTAGCGTCGCTCGGCGCCCTGTGAAGCTCGGCACCGACGAGATGTACCCGAGTTGGCTTCGTCACGGCATCGTGTACGCGTCGCGGGCGAACCTGTTCGCGAAAGAGAATCACGGCGGAGCGCTGATGCTCTCGATAGCTAGGGGGCATGCGAACGCTGTGCCGTCGTACGTGGACGACGTTGCTGTCGTCGGTGAAGTCGGCGGGGCTGACGACGAGGTGCTTAACTCCCTGGCCCGCTTCGACATCATCTGGTGCCTCGTGCTGGCAGTGGGCGCCGACGACGACCTCGCGTACCGTCTCTACCCGAGTGCTGCGGCTCTGAACGAAGCTCGTTCGATACCGGCGCTGCATCTCATCGCGACTCGTGACGACGTGCGCGAAGCGTTGGCGCCTGGAGCGAAAGACCGCGACTGGGCAGTCGCGATGCGCGAGGTTCTCGACCTCGCCGTAATCCAGTCGCGGCAGCACGGAACGTGGTGGCGTGGCGTTGACGGCGACCGTGGGGTCTATACATTCGTCACCGCGCACGCAGAGGATGTCTGACGCCGCGGCTAGCTTCGCCCAGTGACCGTCCGCGCTCTCGTCTTCCGCCCTCACCCCGATGCCTTCGAGGCGGCGGTCCTCGAACCAGACGACTCCGGCTCGTACCTGCACGCGCTCTACGTGTCGCTCGATGTCCGCCTGGCCGATGTCATCAGGCTCACCGACGACATCGGCTGCTGGCTCGACGGCGAGGGGCGCGAAAATGGCGCCGCCGAGAACCCTCTCGGCATAAGCTTGCTCCAAGCGTTCGGCTGGCACCTCGCGCACGACGACGTGGTCCGCGGTTCGATGCTCTTCGCCGGGCATGACGGGCGGGGCGGGATGGTCTCACTCACCGCCCGGCAGCACGACATGCTTGCCGACGCGCTCGCGCAGGCGTTGCGGATGTGATGCTCAGTCCTCGGCAACGGCGACCGCGAACTCCACCGGTGTGCCTTCTCGCCACATCCGCAACGCGTCCGCGTCGGACACGCCAGCCGCGACAGCAACAGCGCGATATTGCTCGCTGCGTAGTAGGTCCAGGTCGTGTTGAAGTCGCCGCTGGATGCGCTCGAAGGGTTCGACACCGGTAGACAAAGCGCGTTCCTACACGTCGAGCGCTCGCAGGTCGATTTTCTCGACTCCGTGCTTCTCAGCGAAACCACTTTCGCGTAGGCGACTAGATACCTCGGCCTTGACCAGATACTCGTCGAGCACCCACGGCGCGAGTATGCCGGACTCCAACTCGGCGATGACCTCCACCACCTCATCCTTCTCGATTGTGGTTACGCCACGCTCCGCAAAGAGGCGAGTCATGTCTGACGACAGAGAGTCGCCGAGCCGCTGGATACCGGGAACGACAGCCATCACGGACCCCCTGACGGCCAACGTTCCGTCGAGCACCTCGATGTGTTCTACATGTAGGTCCGTGAGCACCCAGGACACATCGGTGGGGTCCGGGTCCGGGTCGGGGCCGTCCTCCAGGTAATGGTCGTACAAGCGCCGGGCCTCGGCATCCGCCTTGTCCCACTCGACCGCACCTGCGGCGGTAGCAAAATCATCTCGGATGCCCATGTGCTCAATCTATCGACAGCGCCGGTCGGCACATGGGCATCCAACTCGGCTCTCGGTATCGTGTGAACGAGAGCGGCTGGTATCTAGGCCGGAAGAGCAAGGGGGATGGACCGTGGTCGATAGTCGAGACGCAGGCAGACCCAGTAAGGACGAAGCGCGAGCGATTGTTCAGCGTCTCCTCCGCACGCACGGCCTAGATGCCTCGGTGACACTGAACAAACTGGACCTGGACGTAGTCATAATGACGGGTCGGATGGTCGTCGAGGAGCCGGTCATCACATTTATCAAGACGCCGAACGCTCGCCAAGGCGACATTCGCCACCCTGAAGACGCTGCGCGATTGATTCACAAGCAGTTCAAGACGAAGACCGGGACGCAAGCGGAAATCGCCGATGCCTGGTTCGCGAAGAACTTCAAGCCCAGTCTGCTGCAAACCATCACGCACGTGTCGCTGTCGGAAAGCGACGAAGAGCAGCTCGCGGAAGTGAACTCGGACGAGTTCCGCGCCCGCTTGATTGCTGATGCAGCGGCTCAGGGCGTTCGACTCGGTTTCGGCAAGTTCGGCGAGGACGGCTACGAACTCTCGGCCGAGCCGTGGGTCACTGCGGACGCGAGCGGAGCCGACTCACAGGCGGCATATCGCGCTGAGATACGCCGTCATCTGAGCGAGGCCTAACCTCGCTTTACCTGACGCCACAGGCGGAGCGCGAGGTCGCCGGTGCGCGTCCCATCGCCCCACAGCGTCTCGGCGCGCGCCGCGGAAACCGGCCACAGTTCCCCGCCGTGCTCATCCAGCCGACGGCGTGCATAGCCCATCGAGCGTGCCGTTCCCTCGCTCCACCCCTCCGGCACCGGTCCGCTGAAGAACGCGGTTACCGCGTCACCCAGCGTCGCCCAGCGGTCATCGGGCGCGTCGGGCTCCATGCGCTCGCGCAGCGCTTCGCGTAGCGCGCGCTCCGCGGCCTTCGCCGTCGGGCCGAAGCGGCGTATCTGCGCGGTCCTGCCGGTCGCCGGGTCATGGAACCGCGTCTGCGCGTACCAGGCATCTCGGATGACGGCCGCTCCCTGCGCCCGCGGGTTCGGCGCGACTGAGATGCGGCCGTGCTCTCCAGGTGCGAGCGGTTGACGGGGCATACCGAAAATCGTAGCGGCAGCGTGTTGTCATTTTGTACCGTTTATGACATGCTCGGTTTGCGGTACGAAATGTCAACAGGCGTGACGGGAACGTACCGGCACGACATCCGGTCGTGGCACTAAGACCTGGCACAGCAACCGCGCGGCGGGCTACCCAACGCGGCAACCGCGACACGAACGATGAATAGAGGCACACATGGAAATCGCCTACCTGCGGGTGTCCACATCGGACCAGAGCGTCGCATCACAGCGAGCCGCCGTTGAGAAGGTGCTCGGTCATGAACCTGACCGCGAGTACCTCGACCAAGGTGTCAGCGGGCGGGTCATGCAGCGCGCGGGCCTCGACGCCTGCCTCGACGCTCTGAGGCCTCAGGATGTGCTGGTCATCTACTCGTTGTCACGGCTCGGGAGGTCCGCCGCCAGCATCATCCGGCTTGTCCAGGACTTGACTACGCCCGTCGAGCAGGGCGGACGCGGCGTTATCCTGCGCTCGGTCACCGAGTCACTCGACTCGTCCACGCCAACCGGCCGCGCCTTCATCGGAGTGATGGCCGTGATTAATGAACTCCAGGCCGAGATAATCCGCGAATCGACACGCTCCGGGCTTGAAGCCGCGAGACAGCGCGGGAGGGTCGGGGGTGCGAAGAAGAAGCTCACCCCGGCCGCTGCCCGCAGCATTCTGCGCGCATATGAAGCGGGCGAGCGGATGCCTGACATCGCCGACGAGCACAGCATCAGCATCCGTTCGGCCTGGCGCTACCTGGCGCAGGCGAAGGCTTCTCGCGCCAAGGTGCGGGGGGTTTCGGCATGACCCTCCTCGTAGATGCGGACGTGTTCGCGATGGCCTCGGAGCCTCTGGCCGCTATGGACGAACGAATGCTTGCACTCGTGACGGAAGCCGCTGCACACTACGACATCGCCGAGTGGGAAGGAGTACATATTCGGCGGCGGGCGCTTGGGTGGATGGCCGCATGGCGACTCGCGGGGAACCGCGTGCTCGTCTGGGCATCGAATCCACTGCTCCGCCTGGCGGTCGCCCGCACCCGCATCCCTGTGACAACCGAGCGTGCCCTCTCTGACGCGCTTGCGGTGACCGGGAGTGGCACCTACCTCGTCACGACGCGGGACCGATTTCCCACTTCGGGTGCCTCGCGTGCTGACGTATTCACTGTCGCTCCGTTCGGACTGGATGGGCAGGCGCGCATGCGCGTCGAAGCCCGAATCAAGCGAAAGGCATTCCCATGACCCGCGTAGCAGTGGCCGCATCGGCGTTTGTCCTGCCGCTCGACGGCATCAGCCCGCGCGCCGTCGCCGACGCGATGGACGCAGGCATCGACCTGCACGGGGACCGCGGCTGCGCGTGGAGCGCGCAGGGAATGAGCGCACTGCTCGTACTCCGGGAGCGGGCAGAGGTCATCATCACCGACGTGCCCGCCGCTCTTGCCGACACCCTGCTCGGCTGGGGCTTCGGCGTCACCGACCAGCCCGTCGCGTCATTGTCGGGGGTTGCTGCCATCATCGACGCCCCGCCGCTGATGCTTGCCCAAGCCGCGGCGCTCAGCGCACTGGAGGCACCGTGACGACCGTCTTCATTGAGTCCGTACTCATCGGCATGGCCGCGCGTCCGCTCTCCGACTGGCGACGCGGCCCGCTACTCGCGATGGCCGAGATGCAGATGCACGGCGCGCTGAGAGAGCAGAGCGGCGTCATCTACACGGACCGTTCCCTCAATGCCCTCGTGCACGCGCAGAAGGACGGGCACCGCCCCGTCATTTTCGGGACGCGGGCCGAGCAGGCGACGCTCGACCTCGTGCGGCTGGCGGGATTCGAAGTGATGGAGGCCACAGTGCAGGGCGTCATCGACTCGACGCCGCTCGCGCTGAGCGCCCCTTGGGTCGCAACCGTCGCCGCCCGCGGTCGGGCGCACCCGCACTCCGTCCGCACACATTTCACCACCGCCGCGCAGTGGCGGCTGACGACCGCGCGCATCTACGAAGCGCTCCGCCTACACGAGATGAGGACATCATGACCACTACTACAACCCTCGTACTTGCCGTGAACGCCATCGCATGGCGGCGGGACGACGTTCCACTGTCATCCTTCGCGCAGCTCATCGCCGACGACGCGGGCGGACTCATGCGCGGACCCGATGGATTGTCCCAGATGCGTGACAGCGCCGAGCGGCTACTGCGGCTTCACGGCGCGGTAGCCCCGGATGAAGTCATCATCGCCGCGCGCCGCACGACCGCGGAGCGCCTCGCGATGGGCCGCATGATGACCTGTCTGCCGCGAACGAGCGTGCACGCGGCGCTGACGCTGCCCGAGAACGAATGGAGTGGCGAAGACCTGGTCAACGGAGTGCGGCATGCGATGGAAGCGACCGGCCGGGTGCCGGACCGACTCATCGTGATGCTCAACGAAGACGCGCCCTTCGAAGAGGCTTTCGCCGACCGCGCCCGGTGGTTGCTGGACGTGCCCGACATCGTGACCAGGCGCGTAGATGCGGAACTCGGCTTGCTGGAACGGGATGTGCTCGCTGTCGCCCCACACGCCGACAACCCGAGCGCGCTGCTCAGCATCCTGGATTCCCGCGACGCCGACGGGCCGCTCTGAGGTCGAGCGTAGGCTGCGCTCAGCGCGGCGGGCGTGATGGTGCGCGAAGGTAGCTGACCAGCATCAACGCCGCGGAGGCTACAAGCAGCCCCCACACGGACAGATGCAGTACGTCATCCTCGCTCGGCGAGGCGGATTGCGACACGGAGATTACCAACGCCGTGAGAGCGAGTACCAGTGCTACCGCGGGCAGGATGCGGCGCGAGAAGTCACGCGATGAAGCCATGACGCCAACTTACCTGAGGCTGATGATGCGGTCTGACGACGGCGGGCGGATTCAATCCAGTTCGTTGGCCCCGATTACCCACTGCGTCGTTCGCGAACCGCGAGAGGCGCCGGACGCATCGACTGTGGCCACCGCATCGACGGCGGCGCGCAGGCGCGGTCCGACGGCGTCATTGAACGCCATCGGGGTCACGAATATCTCCGCGAGGTTCTCGAACGGAACCAGCTCGCGGAACTGGGTCTCGGTGTATCCGACGGACCCCGGGTCAACGGTCACCGTCACGACCCGCCCGGAGAAGCTTACGTCCGTCACCGCCTGAGCCAGCAACACGCCCGCCGCGGCTCGTTCGCTCACGAAGTCACGGAACGCTACCAGCACCTCATCGTCGTTAGCAGGTAGGACCGCCGGCCTTGCGGTCTCATCAACTTCGATTGGCGTGGGGTCTACCGGAGCCATGCTGACCTCCGCCTCGGACGAGTCGGACCGCACCGGGTTAGCGGACGGCGGAGCGTTACGTTCGTTCACAACGCCCACCGTAATGACGACAGCGAGAAGCGCGGCGACTGCCACCCCGCCAACGGTCCATAAGACCCGACGAAACTTCGGAGCAAGACGGCGGAACGTCAGCGTGGTCTGCACCCGGCCGATGTCCTGGCCGACGAACTCCCACCCCTGCGACTCCCACTTAGCCCGTGTGCGGGGTTCAAGCCCTCGCACAGTGCGGACGGTCTTCTTCTCGTACCGCGGAGCATCGCTTGACCTACCCACAGAACCCCCACAAGTTCGAACGAAGCAAAGTTACATCGAGTGAAGACCATTGCCAGACAAGTCCGATGCTCATCGCCCACTACATCAGGCGAGAAGGTCCGGGTTGCCGCCTTCAGGTCCGACGCGCAAGCGCCACGCGGCCATCGTCGGACGCCACTGGACGATGAAGCCTTGCCACGTGGCGTGCGCGACTCCCACGGGCCGCTTCCACTGCACCACCGCGAAAAGCGGGGCGCCAGCGTTGAGCCAGCACCCCGCTCTTCGCAAATCAGCCTCTTGAACGCCGTCGCGTCACCCAGCCCCAAGTTCGGTACACCGGGACGAGCAGAGCAAGCACCATCAACACAAGGAGCACGCTCGTGACCGGGAGCCACGGGGAGGCGTCAAGCGTGCCTACCAGCACACTCAGCGCTAGCACGCCCGCGGCGATAGCGAGGACGGCCGCAAGACCGGCGAAGCCGTTCGCAAGTCCGTCGGTTCTGTGCGCCATCGGGATTCCTTACTGACCCCAGCAGCTGACCGGGGGGCGTCCGAGCACGTTGAGGTAGATGCCGCCGTTCGAAGAGAAGGCTTTGCACGCTACCAGGGCGGCGGCGCCGAACGCCAGAATCGCCCCGACCAGGGCTGTGGCACCGCTGACCTGCGGCGGTGCTCCGAGGCGAATGAGAATCGCAGTAATGAGACCCGCACCTGCGGCACCGAGGCCGATGGCCGCGGTGAGCCGGTCCGCATCGCACGAAGTGAGAGCGAACTGCGCACCCCAGGGCTGGAAGTATCCCGTAAAGCCAGACTTGCCCGTACACGCAGCCGCAGCATTCGCCATCAAAGTTTCAGCGCCAGCCGTGCTCGTGAAGGAGCCAATGACCGTGCCTCCATCACCCTGGACAGCCGTGGCGACCGCGTCAACCGTTTCGGGGAGTGCTCCCGCCGCCCGCGCGGCGTCAGCATCGAAGGTTGCGGCCCCTTCGGACGTAGCCGCCAACACCGCCTTCACGTCCGTCGTCTCCTGTGCGGTGAGAACGCGCTCAGGAGCCGACTCATTGACGATGATTTTGTCACTGGAGGGTGGACCAACCAGCTCCAGCGTTGCCGCCGAGGCGGGGGCGGGCACGATGAGCGCAGCCATAGCAACCGCGGCGACCGCGAGCAGCCCCTTCGACTTCCATTTCATCTGGCGAGACATCCTCAAACCTTTCGTATGCGATTTCGAGTTCCGTACACGCAGAGCCTGCCGACATTAATGTACTGAGGTCAAGAAACATTGGAGGTCTCTAATGCCCCACCTTCAAGACCGCGTGACACATCGCACCTACATACACGGGAGCGCCCCTGTTCGCGGCCCCATCGGCCCCGGGGGCTCCACAACGCCACCGCGGGAATCACCTGCTGCAACCGCCACAGAACGCTCGCTCATCGCTCGCTTCGGCGGCTTCCGACAGCACGCCTATGGGTGGCGTGCCCCTCGGCGACGCCCGCACGCATGAAGACCTCACGCTCATGACGACCGACGCGACGCTGGCAGCGACACGCAGCGACTCGCCTCCTATGACGTGTAGCACCGCGGGCTGGGGGACGCGCCCCTCATCCACGGTGAACCGTCGGGTTGGACCAGCGTGCTGACGCGTGAGAGTGAGGAGACCGCTTGCGCACCGCACCGTCACCGATACCCAGAAGGCTGGGATGCGCCTGACGCGCGGCAGCTGAGTCAGGTGCTCCCAGCCGGTCAGTGCGCCGATATCACGGTTGCTCGTGATTGGTGCGAGTTTGTTGATGAACCTGCCGCTGCATCGCGATACGCAGTGAGCCCCCCTGACGCGGACTTCTGGAACGCCTTCGGCGAACAGTCATGCATGCTAAGAACTCCTGTAGACATCGCCGGCCTGTGACCCCCGCGGCCCACTTCGGTCTGTAGCATCACGCGCATGCGCCAACTCCGCTTTGTCGCCTTCACCCTCCTCACCGCACTTACGTTGAGCGGCTGCACCACCACGACCTGGGACACCGAGCCGATACTCACCGATGTCAGCCCCCGTCCCGTGACGTCCGACGCACCCAAGTACACGGCGGGCGAGGTCGTCGATGAGGAAACGGCCGCTGCGATGAACCGGCGCGGGGAGGGGCGGTACCGGGGCTACGAGATGGCTGATGGCACTTTTCTTGTTGTGGACCGCTTCGCGCCCACGCCGGATGTCGTGCAAGAAGATGCGGACGCAAGGGCAGCGGAATACTCGCTTGTGTACCCGAACGCTGAAGATGTCGAGTCTGACTCCGGGCAAAAAGCGCTTCACACGATGAAGCGAGAAATAACACGAGGAACCGGCAAGAAAGTCATTGTGGTCATCCGCGAGGAGGGATTCGACTACAGCGGCAACGCCATCGTGAACTGGTACGCACTCGGTGGGGGGATGAAGGCTGACGGCAACATCCGGACCCGTGATGAACTCGCGACTGCCATCGAACTGCAACTGACGAACAAAGACCCGGACGACTACCTCGTTGTCTGGCCCGGCTGAGCCGTAAGCCCGAAGGAATGCCCCCGCCGACACCGGTGGGGGCGTTCTTCGTTGTGCGTGAAAACGTGCCCGGCGTGGGGCAGGTGGAGGGAAGAACGGCCCTTCACTATCCCGAAGGGCCACTCCATGCAGTACGAATACCTCACCGACGAAGAGGTAATGACCCTCCTCGCTCAAACCACTGGTCGCAAGCAAAACCCCATTATCCGCGACATCGAACGCCGGACCGAGAAGGCGCTCAAAGCCGTCACCCGCGATTATGTGGACCCCGAAGCCGCGCGCAACGCCGCAGTCTACGAGGTCACCACGCCGCAGGGCATCGATGATTTCCTCGCCTCCGAGAAGAAAAAGCTCAGCGCATGGACCGCGACTATCGCCGCGCGTCGCATCGGCCAGGACGCAGGCCTCGTGGGCGAGGGCATGCGCACCGACGCCATGTACTCCGCCGGCTCCTGGAACCAGCGTGTCGAAGAGCGCGGCGACGCCGCATATGACGGCGCCGAGATGCCCGTGCCGCAAAGCAAAGAGGGGCTGCGAACCGCGGTCATCCGCATGGGCTTCGAACGCATCACCGGACCGCAAGAGGACGGCCGGGAGCCACTCACCGCTAAGCAGCGCACTGCCGTCATCCGGTACTCAAATCTTCATAAAGACGACGCGCCCGCGATGCTCGCAACTTTCGACGAGGTCGCTGCATCGCTACACGTCAAGGACAGACAGTCCGCGAATGACCTCATGCGCCGTGCCCGCGCCCGTATCGCCGCCGACCCCGTCCTCCGATACCAGCTAGAAGACCTGTGCGGTGCCGACCATGGCGCGCTCACAGCCTTCACGCACGCGGTAGCCGAGGCGGTGGCGGCATGAGCGAGGTCATCGTCATCACCCCCGCGCCGAAGCCGCTGCCTGCGAACCCCGCCCTTGTGACCCGCTGGCCCATCGGGCACCAGGAGGTCCACGCGCAGGCCCGTTTCCTTGGATACCTCGACACGCTCAAAGCGCACCCCACGGACGCGCTGTGGCTCTGTGCATCGCAGCGCGACAGCGTCACGCCACGCCCGGGCGCCGCCGTCGAGGACGCCGCGTCCCTCATCCTCCCCATCACACTCGCCACCTACGAGCGGACCATCGACACACTCGTCGAGCGGCTGCGGGATTGGGATGAACGCGGCGTCGGACGGCTGTCGCTCCCAGAAACGCTCTACGCACAGCGCCCCGAAGAGGGAACAGCGAAGGTCGGAAGTCACGGTCGCAACAGCGGCATTCTCCCGCCGACCGGGCGTCTCCTGTGGGCGGATATCGACGTGGACAGCGGACACGACGTGCCGGAGGGTGCCCTGTACCCGCTGCCGACACCCGCCGAGGGGGAACGCATCGCGGAACGCATCGCGTCCGATTTCGACCGAGCCGCGGTTCTCGTAGAAAGCGGCAGCGGCGGGTACCAGGTGATGTTCCGCGCGACTGACGCAGTCACCGATGCCGACTTCGCGGGGTACCTCATCGCGCTGGAGGAAATGTACGGCCGGTACCTCGACAAAGGCGTAGTCGGCCGACACGGGCCGGTCCGCGTCTGGGGTCACAACCGACCGGGCAAGAGCGCGGTCAAGGCGCACGGCATCTACACCGCCGAGGATGGCGACCGCCCCGTCATCGACCGGATGCCGCCGCTCACGGACGGTTCTCTCACCGCGGGCCAGTCGTTCGGCGAGCCGGGATGGCGGGAGCGCTACGAAACGCGCGTTGGAGCGGAAGCCGCGAAGAAGGCGCAGCGTGCAACCGCCACGACGACAGCGCGCGCACGCGTCGATGTCGGGGCGGAGGGCGAGAACCCACGCACGCGGATGGACCGTGCGGTGCCCGCGTCCGCGTACATCGAAGCGGTACATGGTGGCACCGTAGAAGGAGACCGCATCCGCCTGCGCCAGGATGCCGACATCAGCGTCCTGGTGCACGAAGATGGCGTCGAGTTCGTCACGACCTTCTCCCCGACCACCATGACGACTCTCGGACTGGAGCCAGGCGACTCCGGCGCGGCGTCCGCGACTACCTACGGGCTGTTGAAGGCTGCGGTCGGCAAGGACGGTGCCTGGCGCGTCGCCTGCGCGTTCGACGGGCGCTTCGACGCGCTGCTGCCCTGGGTCATCGAGAACTCCGGCGACCTGGGGGCCGCGACCGCGGCGCTCCCCGCCCCGAAAGGCACTGTTGCCGCAGTCAAGAAGCAGCGCGTGAGTCGCGACCTCGCGGCTGCGTTCAACGCCCGCTTCACATCCGCCCAAATCACGGGCAAGCCGTCCCGGCGCTCCGCCACGGAGGTCATCAAACGGAAGTACGGCGATGACGCAGAGCGGGTCATGCAAGACCTCCTCGGTATCTGAGACAGCCCCCGGCACTGGTCGGGGGCTGTTCTACGTGTGCGTGAAAACGCGCCCGGCGTGGGATGAGGGAAGGGGTACATCGTCCCTTTGCCGAGACGAAGGAACCCCACGCATGACCCACACCCTCGATTCCATCCGCGCTGATTTCGGCGTCGCACCTCTGCCCGCATCCGCACCCGCGGATGACTACTGGGACAGCGTGGACTGGGATGCGGTGGTCCCGCCCGAAGACCCTGACGGACCGATGCTTGCTGAGGCCGCAGCGCAGGCCGTCACAGCCGCAGCCCCCGTGCTGACAACCGCAGCGGTCGGGCAGTATCTCGCCGACCACCGCCCCGTGGTTCTCATCACTCGCGACGACGCATCAGCAGTGACCCGAGCGGCCATCGCTGCGCTTTCCAGCGCTACTCGCGGTGGACAGCCGTACGTGTACCGTCAGGTCAGCGAGCAGGGCGAACCGGAGCGTATCGTCACAACCGAACCGAACGGCGCGCCGAAGGCGTGGACGGAGGGCGAGGCTGCCGAACTGCTGTACTCCATCCTTCAGCCTGCAAAGAGTGGGCAGGTCATGCCTGACGGCTCGTTCTACGGTGAATACGCGGCCGGTTTCCCCGTGCAGATGGCAAAGGCCGTCTACCGTAGCGCCCTGCATGCCACCAGCATCCCCGCCGTGCGCACCATCGCAACAGCGCCCGTGCTCCTGCCGAACGGCAGCGTCGCATCGCAGCCCGGATACAACCCCGCAGAGCGCGTCCTCATCAACATCCCCCACGCCGCCCGCGCCCAGTGGGCGCGATACACGGTGCCGACAGCGCCGACGCAGGCCGAAGCGCAGGCAGCCATCGACTACCTGAACCTCGAACTCCTTTCGGATTTCCCGTTTGAGTCGGACGCTGACCGCGCCACCGCGCTCTGCTATTTCCTCACCTGCGCGTCCCGGCACCTCTACGGTGCAACGCCGTTCTTCGCGATGGACGCCACCGAGCCGGGTACGGGCAAGGGGTACCTCGCGCGTATGGGATTCATCATCAGCCAGGGTCACGAAGGCTTCACCGCCATCGACTACCAGAAGAAGGATGACGCTGAAATCGAAAAGCGCCTCCTTGCAACCGCGCTCGAAGGCGGCACGCATGTGCACTCCGATGAGACACCGGAGAAGGTGACCAGCCTCAAACTGACCGCCCTCGCCACGACCGCTGTCATGAAGGTCCGCATTCTCGGCACGAACACGAGCGCGACCGTCGAGCGCCTAATCACCACGTTCTGCGGCAACAACCTGACGCTCGGCGGTGACATGATGCGCCGCGTTCTGAAGATGCGACTCGTCTGGCGCGGCACCACTAAGGCCGCACAGCGTGGCGGATGGCGGCACTCCGACATCCTCGGATGGACGAAGGACAACCGGCCCGAAATCCTTGCAGCGTTGCACACCGTGCTCGCGCACGCACTCCAGAACGGTGTGCGCTCCGGCGCAGCGCTCGGCTCCTACGAACAGTGGACGCAAGTTGTGCTCGCCGCGCTGACGCCCGTCACGTTCCAGCCGGGGGGACGCTCCATCGCAGACCTCGCGATGGATGGCCAGCGAGCGCTTGCTGTGGAAGAGGACGATGAGGCCCGTGAGTGGGGCGAGCTGCTCGCGTACATTGCGGGCCTCATCAAGGGCGAAGAGCAGCGCCGCGGCGTCGCGCAGGCCTGGCTGAAGATGAAGGACATCTATGACATGGTCCACGCCGTCGCAGGGGTCACACCCCCGGATTTCCCGACCGTCTTGAACGTAGCTGCGGGCATCCCCAGCGCCACAGGGCGCGCGAAAGCATGGAGCGGCCACTTCACTAAAATGCGGGAACGACCGATGGAGTGGGGCGGAAAGGCGTACAAGATTCTGACCACGAAAGACCGCAATAGCCGCCCCGTCTTCCGCGTCGAAGAAATCCCCGACTGGCAGTGAACCAAATCGATGAAACCGGCCCTCCGAAACGGGGCCGGTTTTGTCATTTCTAACAAGTGCAACAAGTGCAACATCAAATCTGAACCTCAGAGTGTTTAGCGCTACAGCTTCTCTAGATTGAAAACCTTGTTGCACTTGTTGCACTTGTGAAGAATGAGACACGTTCACACAGGTTTTTCACAGGCTAGCGTACTGACCGAGACGGCCAATTCGCCGCACTAGTAAGTAGAGCGGAAAAACGGCGTATTTATGGCCGTGTATTTCATCCGATGCCGCTCTCCCAACCGGAGGCGTCATGCAAATCACTACCTACTCGAAGCCGGGTTGCGTGCAGTGCACTGCGACTGAGCGGCACCTCGGGCGCACACCGCACACGGTCATCGACCTCAGCGCGGACGCCGAAGCCATGGCGACGGTGCGCGCGCTCGGGTACTCCTCCGCGCCCGTTGTCGCTGTCCGCGACAGCGCGGGCGCGATGCTCGCGCACTGGGCGGGGTACAACCCTGACGCCATGGACAAGTGGATGCGCGCCGCCGCAGTGACCACATCGGAGGAGGCGCGGTGACCGCTCACGGCCTCCCTGAAGCGATGGTCCGCGCCGCCTACGCGGCGGAAGCTGACCGCATCATCGACGCCATCGCGCAGACCACCGGCATGACGGTGAGCGAACTGCGCTCCTCTGGTCTCGTCATCGCGACCCCTCGCGTGGACGTGCAGCCAGACGGTGCAGATGGCGTAACCGTGACCGTTGTGGAAGTGCGCATCGAGCACCTTCTACAGCGCTTCGACGCGCAGCGTTTAGCAACGATTCTCGGCCTAGAAATAGCCGAGGGCACGGGGTACTCAGTACGCCTTATACGGGCGTAGAAAGACGTATCGGTGAACCGGTAAATAGGCGTCCCCGGACGGCATGTGGAAGGGGTTCTCCGTGCCGTCCGGGGACTTGAATTATCAGGTGACCCGGCTCGCTCCGTGAGCAGCCCTCTTCAGCGTTACCAGCCACCCGACCTGGCTCCACATTCTGCACACCGGGATGCACGCACAATGCGCCATCTCGAACCCCCTCGTGTCGGCAACAGCCGGCCCCCCGCGTAGCGGTCACGACACGTCGTGAGACCGCGTCCGCACGCACCCTCGTGCAACCGTTCCGCACGTTTCGACTTCGCGTCCGATGCACGCTCGCCGCTTCGCGGCTTGCTGCACCGGGTTCCCATCCATTCCCTCTGCCCTACTGGACTGCCTCTACGGCCCCTTTAGGGGCCTAGAGGCATCAGTAGAGCGGAAGAAATGAATCTTTCCCAGACCATCACCCCGGTGCTGCATCGCAACGACGGCGCCGACCCTTACACGCGGGTTCTCGCCGTGCTGTGCGCGGTGAAGACGGACCGTACTGCTACACGCGATTACCTGCGCCGTTACGCAGGCGCGGATATCGCTTCGCTTGTCTCCGATGACGACAAGTGGGACGGTCTCGTGAAGACCGCTTCACGGCATCTCTCGTCTTCGCCTACCGCGCGCCGCCGCGACATCGCAAGGCGCACCATCACGCACGTGCTTCGCGACTACCCGAACACCACTCCTTCGCAGCGTCGCAAAGTACGCCTCGTTGCCGCAGTTGTTGGCGCCGAAATGCTCGCGCATCCCGCCGCCTGGGACACCTGGGTGGGCAACGCCCGCAACCTCGCCGCACGGCTCGGCATCGACCGAGACACCGCCCGCGACTGGCTCGCTCTTGCGTGTGAACACGGCACCCTTCAACGCCGTGGTAAGACCCGTAGCGGTGAACCGCGTTTCGCTCTCCGCCGTTGGCCGACCGCGCACAAGCCGTCGGCTGTGGAGCGGGCAGCGTCCGCATCCATCCTGGCGGGTGAGCCGAACCTTGTCGCTCTGTGGGTGCTGAGCGCCGCGCATCCCGCCTGGCATTACGACCGCATCAAGGGCACACCAAACCCGCAGGCGCTGACACCGCTCGCATGGGAGGCCTCCGTCCTCTGGGCCGCGGGCGGCGCGAAGCCGTCGAAGCGCACGCAAGCGCTCCTCCCCGCGGACCCGTCAGACCTTGACCTCCGTTGGGAAGCGGTTGCCCGCGCAGAGGCCGCGTGGACGCTCCGCCAGGCTGAGGCCGCGCTCACCGCCGCATCGCGTATTGCCCGCCGCGACGAGAAGGCACTTGTCTACAGCACGCTGGCCGCGTGGGGGTGGACACCGAAGGAGTGGCCGCGAGGCAACTCCGCCGAGGTGCGAACGGCTCGCCTGGCTGCGCTTGACCGCTTCATCCCGACGGCGAAGACCGGCCTCGCTGGCCTGCTCAACGCACCGCCCGCGCTTCGCACCGCGATTGAAACGGGGTTGCGTGCGCAGTTCCCCGATGAGGCCGAGAAGGCAATCGACTATCTACGAGAGGACATCTTCGATGACATCAACAACAACAGCAGCAGCGCGCTCGTTCATGGGCACGGCTGAGGCCGCGGAAGCCTTCGGCTTCCACCCCGACACCCTCCGGCACTACCTCGCTGAGGACCGCGCCCTCCCCGTCAACCCGTACCGCGTGGGACGCCGCGGTCACTGGCGCTGGGACCGCGGCGCGGTGGACCGGTGGACCGGGGGTGCCCGATGACGTGGGACGGGACGACCATCGCCGCGCTCATCGCGCTCATCATCGTGAGCGTCTTGCTGTTCGCTGTGCTTCAGCAGGCGCTCGGCGAACGCGGCCGCGCGGGCGTCGGCCGCATCGTGGACGGCATCGCCGCGGTCATCATCACCATGCGTGGCACGAGAGAAAAGAAGGAGGAGGCAGATGTATCCGACCGCGCAGCGTGACTCTGGCTTCCCGGTCATCGGGATGCTCGCCAACTGCATCCCGTTCTTCCCGCTGCTCGCCGATTTTCGACCGCACGACGCACCGACTACGGAGCACGCGCAGCACGCCTACGAGCGCCGGGTGAAGGCATCGGCAGGACGATGGGTAAGCCTCGGGCTAACCCTAGCCATCCTCGTCGGCGTGGCGTTCGCGACGCACGGGCTGCTCGCGGCCCCGGCACTGGTCCTGGGCTGGCTCTTCACAGTGAACCGGTGGACCTGGGCGCACGGCGGTTCGCCGTCGCCGAGTGCGGCTCTCGCGCACAGCCACCTGGTCTGGTGGACGCTGGCCTTCGCGCTGACCGCGACGTGGGCGACGCTGGCGGCTCTGCTTTTCCCGGCCGGGTTCTGGGGCGTCATCTCGGGAGGGGCAACGGTCATTGCGACGGTGCTTGCTCTCGGCGGCGCGGTCCCCACGGCGAAGGCGATTCTGCGGTCGCAGGAACCGGCACCGTTCGACGAGGTCGGCCACCGCCTGGTCGCTGGTGTCATAAAGATGACGCCGAGCGCGTACGAGCGCGGCCTTGCGGACGGCACCTTCACGGTGCAGCGCGATGTGCTGGGGCGCCTCATCGCCCGCATCCCTGCGGGTAGCGACGCGCTGCTGGAGGACTTCGCACAACTGGAGGAGCGCATCCGCGTGAAGGCACCGGATTTTATGGTCGCGCACGCAGACCCGGTGGATGACGTACTCATCCTCGAACCAGTGGACGACGAAACTCGTGCTCAGCGCGATGCCGTCGCCCGCTCCGGGGGCCTCTTCGCTGAGCACATCGGCGGCGGTCTGGACGACCTCCCCACCATCGACCTCCACCTGGCTGACCAGCCTCTTCCGCGCCTCTGAGGCGCAGCGCACTCCCGCGTGGGATTCACGACCGTTCGCGGCGGTCGGTGCGCACCATACGCCGCCCGATATCCGGGCTGCTCCATCACGCTCTCGAAAGGAGCCATCGTGAAGACCATTCGCCTATCCGTCACTGACGCCGAACACGCGGTGCACAAGGCCGCACGCCGCAACGAACGCATCGCTCGACGCGCTCTCAGCAAACTGAAGTCCCTCACGCACGGACAGCGGCACTACAACCTGAAGACCGACGGCGACTACGTCGGTGTCTTGGCGACGCTGACTGACTTCGACGTGACGGGGTACACCGACGGGGTTGCCGTGTATGTCAATGTCCGGCTACGCCCGTTCGACGACACGG
>JAOANK020741378.1:0-12866 GCA_026257165.2 Telfairia occidentalis | reverse complement strand
TGACTTCGACGTGACGGGGTACACCGACGGGGTTGCCGTGTATGTCAATGTCCGGCTACGCCCGTTCGACGACACGGACGCTGCTCGTCTGGCCGACATCGCGCGGGCTGCAAGCGAAGCGGATGAGAACGTCAGTGACGCACTACTTCGCAGCTTGCCCGCCGCGATGAAGCGCGACATCACGACGCTCCTTGACTGGGTATCGCCCGAAGGTGTGCCGCTTTTGCGTCACTCCATTTTCGTCTACGTAGAGGCGAGATGAAGAGGCGTCGAGCCGCGACGCTCCTACCGAAAGCGCCTGACTGAAGCGCAGCGCGCTCCCGAATGGGGGACTCACGTCGTCATCTGTGATGACGGTGCGCCGGTTCGATTCCGGCGACGCGCACCATCCGCACCCCGATATCCGGGGGGCGTCACCACGCTCTCGAAAGGAGCATCATGCAGGGATACAGCATTCTGCCGCGCTTCGCGGTGGACGACCCAAACGAAACAGCACGCATCGGGTGCATGGTGCGAGAGCGCGGCCTGCACCTGCTTGGTGTCACGCAAGACGGCCGCGGCATCGTGGGTGATGAGTTCACGGATTACGGCGGCGCGCGGTCGATGACCGTGCAGAAGCAGGGGACTCCCGCCGCCCTGCTCGCGGAAGTTCGCGTCTATGCGGGCACCCACGGCCTCGACCTCGTCGGCTGGAACGCTGACACCCGCGAGGCAACGTTTGCGACGCTCACGCCGACGGTGCGCGCGATTCGCGCTCGCTGGGCATCCATCCTGGGCGTGCAGCCGCACGACCTTGATGTGTTCGCGCAGTATGCGGCGGGGGAGTCTCGCTTCGAGCGCATAGTCGCGCGCATCCCGTCGAAGACCATCGCCGAAGACCGACGCGTCGGCATCCTCGCTGAACTCGCGAAGGCGATTCCGGGGTACACGGCAGGCTGGAGCATCGAGGAGAACGCGCTCACCGGGCGCGTGGACTTCACGTACGGCGTACCTGCCGCGCTGCCGAAGCGTGTGACGGTCGCTGAGATTCTGCCCGACCGTGTGACACCGGAGCGCTGGGCGTCCTCGGCCTTCGGCAAGGCCGCTCACAGTGCCGTGGCTGGTCACGACCTGTCGGCCTCGCCCCATGTGCTTATTGGTGGCTCTACCGGTACGGGAAAAACGGTCGCTATCACGGCGATGCTCGCGTCGCGCCTGATGCACGGCCACGATGTCATCATCCTGGACCCCATCAAGGGTGTGGACTTCGAAGCGTTCCGCGACTTCGCCCGCTACATCGCAGAGACCTATGAGGAAAGCCTCGCCGGGATGAACTGGCTGCTCGCGGAGGCGCAGCGCCGCAAGGCCGTACTGAAGGCTCACCGCGCTGTGAAGTGGCAAGACCTCGACCCGGCGGTTCGCGAGGCGGAGGGCATCAAGCCGCTCACAGTCTGCATCGACGAACTCGGGCAGCTCTTCTCCATCATCAAGCCGAACGCTACGCTGCCGAAGGAAGACCCGACGCGCAAGGCGCAGGAGGCTCTGGCCACGCAGAAGGCACTACTGGATGCGGGGACCGGCGAGATTGCTCGCGCGTACCGATTCGTCGGTCTGTACCTCGTCCTCGCGACGCAGAAGTTGCTTGTGTCGATGCTTGGCGCAAACGGCTCCGACCTTCGTTCGAACGCGGGCAACGCGGTCTACCTCCACCGGCCTGGCGCTGCGGTCGAGCGCGGCGACATCTCGCTGGCGTTCGACTCGGCGACGGACCGTGTCATCGACCGCATCGCGGCGCTGGACGACAGTGTGTCGCCAGGCCTGGCTGTGACCATCGCGGAGACCGGCGACATCGACGCGATTCGCGTGGCTTACTCGCCACCGGCCGAGGTGGAGGCTCTGCTTCACGCTCGCGGCGTGCCGACGGTTGAGCCGCTGCGCCTCGGCGCCGAGGACGCGCCCGAACCTGATGCGGCGGAAATCCCGGCCGCGTGGCGATGAACCACACGCGGGGCGGTGAGCGTGATACTCACCGCCCCGCACCCTTCACGATTACAAGGAGCACTCATGACACTCATTGACGACACCGAGACCCCCGCACCGCGGGTCGGCCTTTTCTACGGTGCGACCATCGTTGCCGCGGTCATCGGCATGGCGGCGGTGCTCGGCGGGGGCACGGTCAAGCCGCTACTGGATATACCGGCGCTCGTCACGCAGGTGACCGAGCAACCGCCGGCGGCTGACCCCGCACAGGTGCCCGTAGAGCCTGACGTGGACCGTTCGACCTCGGCGCCGACCTCGACGGCCACCGATGCCTGCGCCGTGCCCTCGGGCACGTACGCAACCCGTGTGTGCGCTGCCGCAGCTGCGCTCAACTGGCCCCTCACGGTGGAGGGCGGTGGAAGCCTGCGTGAGGGCGACACTTTCATCGCGCTCGTCCTTGTGCCTGATGAAACGCCGGGGTCAAGCGCCCCAGTGCCTCCTCTTGTCCGCGGCCAGCACCTCGCGGTGCCGGACATTGTGGGCGGCTTCGTCGTGGACTTCGTTCATGAAGGCGCGGGCGTCATGACGGCCGAGGTGACCCCGCTTCCCGCGCAGTCGGATGCCGGTATCGCGACTGCCATTCGGACCGCCATTGGCGCGCAGGAAATCTTCTTCCTAGAGGGCGACGCCCTCGTGGACGGCCCGTCGATTGGCTTCGGTGAGGGGTGGCGTATCGCCACAGCTTTTGACCCTTCGCGGACCGTCGGCGCACAGGTCACGGCCGCGTCGGTGACCCTGACGGTGACGCGCTCTGACCCCGAAACGGGGACGCTTTACGCCGTGGCGTAGAGGAACGAATAAGGCACGGTCTGCTCGATGCAGACCGTGCCTTTTTCGTCCCCCGATGGCAGCCGGCACGCCTCTGCAAGGCGCTGTGCGCCCCGCTGAGCGCCGAGACGAGGCGCCTCGTACTGCTGTGACGGTGCGCCCCAGATAGGCGCATACGCGCGATGCCGCTAAACGCACGCTGACAGGACGCTACTGGGACGTGGCACGGTTCACAGCATCCTCACAGGCTGCAACGCTGACCGAACGCTCTCGTTTCCCGCACTAGGTAAGGAGAGCGGAAAACGCGCCTCTCTCCGCTTCGCCCCTCGACGGGGACCGCGTTTCGTCGCGCGCGCTGGGTCGCTCCCGGCTGGAGCACGCTGCCCGCTTCGGGCTGCACTGAACCCGTAAGGAACCGCATGACCAGCAAGGCCAAGGCATTCATCGCGAAGCACAAGAAGAAGGCCGCAGCAGCGGTCGCTATCACCGCCCTCGGAGCGGTCGCCATCACAGGCACGACCACCGCGCTGCTCGGTGGCCGTGAGGCCATCGACAAGAACACCGTCGCAGTCGGCAAGTACGACGTGGCGAGCGGTGCGACTACGAGCCGTATGAACGCCCTCGCGTACCCCGGCTCGACTGCCTCGCAGACCCTCGAAGTCGCCAACAGTGGTGACCTCGGCTCTGTCTACGGCTTCGAGTTCAAGCGCGATGACGGGTCCACCGTGGACCCGAGCATCTTCGCGGACATGAACGTCACCCTTGCTGGGGCCGTGAACTGGTCTGGCACCTTCGCCGACCTGGAGCGGCTCACGGTCGTTGATTCGACCGGCATCGCTCCGAAGGCGCAGGCCGCGACCGCGGAGACGACCACGCTGACGCTGAGCGTCCCGGCCACCGCGACAAATCCCGGCTTCGGCAAGGCGGGGTCGTTCTCTTACACGGTCTCCATCGTCCACAACCAGAACAACGGTTCTGGCAGCCCCGAACTGCTGACCGGTCTCACCGGCACGGGCGAGACGAAGACCAAGCCGAAGGCCTGAGCCGCTGGGGCGCGTCCACTGGGGCGCGCCCCTTCACTCCCCACCTACCCCGAGAGAACCCCAGAACATGCTTCGTAAGACCCTGGTCCGCGCATCCGCGACCCTCGCCATCGTCACCTCCCTCGCCGCCTCCACACCTGCGGCCCTCGGCGCGTTCGGCTGGCAGTACCCGGTGGTGACGACCGGTTCGATGGAGCCGACCATGCCGGTTGGTTCAGTCCTCATCGTCATGCCGACGCGCGAGATGACGGTGGGTGAGCCGGTCATGTTCCAACTCCCCGAAGCAAGCGTCCCGGTCACACACCGAGTCATCGCGCTCGAAGACGACATCGCCATGACGAAGGGCGACGCGAACAACGCGCCGGACTCATCGCCGGTGACTGCGGCCGATGTCATCGGTCACCCCGTCGCTCAACTTGATGGTCCTGCGGCGGATGCTTTCCTCGCCGCGCAGAGCCTTCCCGGGCGCATCGGACTCGGCGCGCTCATCCTGCTGCTTCTCATGCCCTGGCTGATGAGCAGCCCCAAAACTTCGGCGTCGGATAGCCCGCCGCCCCTCACACCCCAGCCATCGAAAGGGGCACTATGAACACTCGAAAGACCCTGGCCGCAGGAACTGCGGCCCTCCTCGTCGGTACAGCAGCGGCGGTCGCCGTTGCCTTCGGTGCGCCTACGGTGGCGCTGGCCGCAGGCGACTGCAACGACGGCAGCGCGTTCTACCGCCCTGCCGTCACGGGAACCGCAGCCGACTGGGCATACACCGCGCCCATCGTCACGGAGGACGGCGTGTACCCACAGACGCTCACCGCCCAGCGTTGCGAGACTCTCGGCCTCGTGACAGGCAGCGACCGCCTGCGCGCCGACGACTCGCTGCTTGCAACCGCCTTCGACGGGTTCAACGCGCAGCCCCGTAGCGTCGCCAACATCGCCGCATGGGTCACCGGACTGGACGGCTACCGCAACGACGGCACGGGCGTCATCACCAGCCCCGAGGCGGACCCGGTCGCCAGCCCCATCTCCAGATTCGATGTTGCTGGTAACGGGGACACTGCACGATTCGACCTACGCGACGCCGCGCCCGGCTCGACGCTCATCTCTCTGGCCATCATCGGCGCCGACCGACGGTCAGGCGTCCTGAACGGAGGCTCGTGGAGCGCCGCCCCTGACGGTGCCAGCATCGTCCTCACGGCTTCTGCGGGCAACGCTAGTGAGGGGACTTCCCTCAGCACCGCATCAGTTCGCGTGCTGGGCCTCGGGACCGACGGGCGTGCCTACCTCATCGACCAGTCGGTGGACCTCTATGCCGCAGGTACTGGCTCGCCGACCAACCCGGAACCTCCGGTCATCGAACCCCCGGTGACCGAACCGCCCGTGACGCAGCCACCGGTCACCCCACCTCCCGCCGTGGACCCTCCGGTCACCCCACCTCCCGCCGTGGACCCTCCGGTCACCCCACCGACGGTTACCGAACTGACCCCAGTTACCCCCACACCTCCTCCAGGCGGTGCGAAAACCGGCGGTGACGGTATCGGCCTTGTCGGCTACGGGGCTGCGCTGCTTCTGGGTGGCGCGGTGGCATACATCACGCGGTCGCGCCGGTTCGCGCGACGCTGACCACGACAGAACGGGCCGTACCCACTTCGGGTGCGGCCCGTTCTTGTATACGAAAGGAACACCCCATGGTCTTCCAACGGCCCGAAACTCGCCGATTCTCGGCACCTGAACCGGCGCCAGCCCATGACAGCGATTCACTCACCGATGAGGAAGTACGCCTCCTCGCCGACCCCGGCTTCGTCGCCGCGTTCATCGCCTGGCGGAACGCCCGATGAGCCGTCGATACGCAGTCGCCGCGCTCGTCATCGCGCTCACGCTCACCGGATGCGCGGCGCCGGTGTCACACGATGCGCTTCCCACCACAACCCCGAGCGTGACAGCGGCACCCACGCCAACCGAAGCGGCGGCTACGCCACTGACCCCGCAAAATGCACCCGCACCCGCACCCGCACCCGCCCCCGAACCCGCGGCGCCCGCGCTGACGGTCACGACGACCGCGACGATGCCGTGGGCGGAAACGCTCGACCCTCCGACCTACAACGGCATCTACCGGCTTATCGACGACGCGCACGGCTTCCCCGAGGGCGGCACGCGATACGTCCTCGCCCACGCGATGAGCGCCATCTCAGGGCAGCGCGCCCCGGGTAACGAATGGCTCAACGCGGATGTGCGACCGGGCGACATCGTCGTTCTCGACGGCGAACGCTACGTAGCGGGGATGGTGGACGACGTGGACAAGAGCGCGCTATCGAGTGCACCCATCTGGGGGCCGAATGACTCCGACAAGGCTGTCCTGGTTACTTGCCGCGCGCTGTGGGCTGGTACCGCGGCGCAGAACCACATCATCACGCTCGACCGGGTCGGCTAGCCGACAGGTGTCGCGGGCTGCTCGAACCGCTCGTCGAGCGAGGCCGCGGACAGCCCGCTCACGCCCTGCACGATGAGCGGGATAGCGACCAGTACAACGCAGATAGCCGTGATGAGCCGTGTCCCACGGTCCCTTGCGACGCCTAGGCATTTCACCGCGGCCACGAGGGCGAAGGGCTGAATCAGACCGCTGAGCGCGGGCATCAGCAACGGCAGCGCATACCCGACGATGACCGCGATGACCGCGGTCCAGCGAGCACGGCCAGCGGTGCGACGAGCGGCTGCATCCATGCCCCACACCCTAACGACCCGAAAGGAAGCCTTCATGACCCGATACGCTGACCGCCCCGGTTACGGGCTTTACGAAACGCTCGTGCGCGACTCGGCGACGGGTCGCGTGCGCACGGAGCGCCGATGGATGAAGGACCACCGCGCCCTTAATCTGAACGCGACGCCCGTCACCGCCCCCACCTGGGACACGACGGGCTGGCTTCCGGACGGTCGGCACAGGAAGACCGGCACACCGCTGAACCCTGACGGGGTGCCCGTCGAGTACGACCAGGCGGTGCGTGACGGCGACGCTTCGCTCATGACGGATGCGGCGCTCGCGCGGGTGCATCGGGCGCATGTTCCGGCGGCTTACGCGCGTGCTGTCGCGCTCGCGCTGCCGGACTGGCGCCGCGGTGAGGCTGCGGATACCGCCGTCAAACTGCACACGGCGGGCGTAGGCGAAGCGCATCTGCCGATGCTGACGCGGTACCCCACGGCGCAGGTGGAGGAGTTCGCGCGGGAGGGCATCGCACCTGAGTACGCGGAGGCGGTCGCTTAGCCTGAGAGGCGCGAGGAGTGGACAGTGAAGGAAGTACCCGTCATCCGCGACGGGCGCATCCACATGGAGAACCGCCGCGTCGTCCATACCGACCGTGATGCGGCGCACCGGACGCAGGGTGACCTCCGCCGTGATTCGGGCTGGCGCCGGTCAAAGCCGCGCGCAGTGACCGCCGCGGACCTCACGCAGCCCGACGACGAGAGCAGCGTGCGCCTCCCGTATGGGTGGCAGGAGATGCGCAAGGTCATCAAACGCATGGGCGGCAAATGGCAGCCGATGAGTAAGACGTGGCGTCTGCCTGATGCTGCGAAGGCCATGGAAATTAGGCGCGTGCTCGAAGGGCGCGCGGTACGAGAAGGGGTCATCTGATGGGTGAATCACGAAAGAACGACCCGAGGTTTAGACGGTCAACCGCGGTCATCCGCACTGGCCCCAACCGCGGTCGGAAGACAACGACCTACGTTCTGGCCGCGGGGCCGCAGCAGACGGCGGTCACGCGGCCGTCACTGTGGGAGCGAACCGTGGGAGCGTGGCGTGCCTCCCGCGCCGTCGCTCAGCAGGCTGCGGCTTGGTATAGGAGCGTGGGCGTGACGCCGGAGCCACCGAAAGCAGCCGCGCCCGTCTCGCGCCCGAAGAGCGAGCGTGCGGCGCTGCGTGAGCGCTACCAGGCGTGGCTTATCGCGATGGGCTACGACCAGCCTGGGGGAACGAACGGGGGCGGGTTCACCCCATTCGGCGGACATCGCGACTTGACTGCGGACCCGAAGACGATGAAGCACCCGCTCACCGGCAAGCCGTGGGCGCCGACCGGCTTCCTCGCGAATGGCATTCACGCGGTGACCGGCACCTACTACGACGAGGACGGTGTAGACGCGAATGGCTTCATGGAACCGGACGCCGAAGGACGCCGCATTCATATCGGCACTGGCACCGTTTTCGACCTGAGCCGTCCGCCTCGCACCTGGGACGGCGAGGACGAGGCGACGTACTGGGCAAACCACATCGAGTGGCGCACCCCGGAAGTCGAGGCCGAAATCGCTGCGACGAAGCGCCAGCAGGCTGAGGCCGAGGCACGCATCGCGGAGATGATGGCTATCGAACGCAAGATGGAGCGAATGGGCCTCGCGGATTGACCGCTCGCTCCTCAGCCGCGTGCGAGATACAATGAAGGGACCGTTCGGTTGAGTTCCGAGCATCGGCCCACCCCTGGCAGGGGGTGGGCCATTTTCATGCCGTTCCGCGCATAGTTGACCCTGCCTTACCATACATCGCCGCTTCTTGCAACTAGCATGGTGTATACTGGCTATAGAACAAAAGTTCACCGGCTGCCACCGGAATACCGATAGGAACTCACCGAGATGAATACCCTCACAGCCCTTCACGCAGACATCGTCGCCGAGCAAGCCTTCTGGCAAGCGCAGATTCCGACCACCGACCTCGACGGCCTTGCCGTGATGGAGGACGTGTACGTCGCCTGGCTGCGCGACGAAGCGCGTTTCGTCGTGTATCCCATGAGCCGCTGGGACGACACGGCGAAGGCTTACCGCACGGATGCCCGCCTGGAGCGCGAGAGCGCCGCCCTCGCGCAAGAAGTCTGGACCTTCACGCTCGCCACCGCCCGCCAGAACGACGAAGACAAAAAGCTTCTCGCGGACTTCGCTCTGAACGCGGCCCGCGCTGCTGCTTTCTGGGGCGGCGGAGAGGATGTCACCGCCGCTTCGAAGGCTGTTCGCGCCGCCGTGAAGAGCGCGCTCCGCGGCCGCGACGCTCACAGCGAGGACATCGAATCCGAGGTCGCGGAAAAGGCAGCGCACTACATCTCCGCGGGCGTCACCGCAGGCACCGAGGCGCCGCTGTCGGGTCGCGTCGAAGCGCACATGCCGCTCATCGATATTTTCGGCCTCGTGGGCGCGCTGGAATACTTCCACGCGCTGCGCCCGGCCCTCGCCGCCGCCGAGCGTCACGAACTCGCACTGTCGGGTGTGAACCTGGCCCGCGACACCCGTCGCGCGCTCGACGACGCGACCCGCGCGCTGAGCGGTGCGACCGTTGAAGAAAAGGATGCCGCCCGCAGCCTGGCCGCGCACCGCTCGCGCCTCACCGGTATGACCGATGATGAGCGTGTTGTCGCTGAGGCGGAGCGCGTTGTCGCCGTCTCGAAGATGCACGGCTATCGTCGCTGGGCCGCGGAAGATGCGGAGTGGATGCTGGGGGACCGCCTGGCCGCCTCCGCTGACGAAATGCTCGATGCGGGCATCGACTTCGCCGCCGAAGAGGACGGCGAGGAGCCGAAGAAGCCGATGTATGAGGTCGCCGAAGGCGCCTGGGACGCGGTAGCCATCGAGTTCGGTGTGCAGGACGGTGCCGAACTTCAGGCGGTCATTGCCGAGCGCATGGCATCGGACGCGAAGGCGGCGGGCGAAGAGCGCGTGCAGTCCGGCTTCATCACTGCACTGACCGGGGACTCGGGGAGCGCTCGCACACAGCGCCTGCGCCGCGCCGCGAAGAAGCTCGATATGGACAAAGTGCGCGGGGTGCTTGCCGCATCGCTCGTCTGACGCCTGACCTCACGGCCCCCACCCGAAAGAGTGGGGGCCGTTGTCACGCCCGCGTGAAAAAGCACCCGGCGTGGGGGTACTGAGGGAGGAAGAGCCTCCCAGAGAAGAGAACCCCATGAGAATCAACGTGAACGCCACCGCGAAAGTGCAGGCCGCACTCGACGCAGTGCAGACCACACCCGCGGGCCGCGCTTCGACCGCGGGCGTCTACGACGCGCTAGACGTGCAGCGGGAGGCGGGCGAGGCCGAAAGCGCACTCGAAACCGCTGGCATCCCGCAATCCCTTCGCAAGGGCGCGATTGTCGTCGCTCACGAGCGAGTCGGTACGCGGAAGTGGATGTACTCCACGAGCGTCATCTACCTGGAGCGCGGCGCGAGCGAATGGTTCTTGACGCGCATCCTGCGCGACCGCGCAGGAAACGAGCGCCGGGTGCGCGTGTACCCGCCGACCGGCTTCGACTACGAGGCGCACGCGGCGCGCGTACTTCGCAGTGCGGGGATGGTGGCGTGATGCTCAGGACCATTGACGCGGACGAAGCGCCGTTCCTCCGCACAGTGCTCGCTGAGATGCCAGCGCTCGTGACCACGGACGAGGTGCTCGCCGCTGCTGAGGCCGCGGAAATCATGCTGGAGACGCGTGGCGTCCCCGAGGAGCAGCGCCCTGGTTCCCGCGTCACATTGGAAGCGGCGGATGCACTCATTACGGTTGTGCGCGGGCGGAATGGTTGGTCGCTGGACGCAGTGGAAGAGGTGGGTTTCTGATGCGTGCTCGCCCCGGGTTTGCCCTCCTGCTCGCGTACTGGCTGCTGACCCTGGCGGTGCCCGCCGCGGTGTTCGCGTTCCTCGTCTGGACTGGCGCCGCGCTTCTCTGGCCGCTGCTCGCGCTGGGTGCCGCGGTGCTCGCCGTGACCGGTGCCATCACGCGGCACGGCGGTGCGCGCTGGGCGGTGCTGGTGCCCGGCCTTCTCGGCGCAGGGCTGGCATACCTCGGTGCGGCGACGCAGGCACAGGGGCCGGCGGCGGTGGTCTACTACGCGGCCGTCGCGCTGTGGGCCGTCGCGGCAGTCGCTGCGCTCGTGACGAAAGGAGGTGACGGCGCGGTTTAGAACCCGCGGTATCTGAGACAACGCCCCGCCGGGTGACTGGCGGGACGTTGTCTCGTGTGCTCGTGAAAACCCGCCCGGCGTGGGGGTTATGAGGGAGGAAAAGCCTCCCCAGAACCCCGAAGAGAGAACCCCCATGATTAGGACACTCGGAACCGTCGCCGCGGTGGGCGGCGTGCTTGCCGCCGCAGTCGTTTTTGGCGTCGTACAAACGGCTCAGGCAGACGAAAGCGCGCTGGACGCGAAAAGCATCGTCGCGCAGGCTGAGGCCATCGCTGCCGATGTCGAAGAGCAGTGCTCCGTCCCGCTCCGCGATGCGGCTGAGCGCGCATCCGCCGACCCGTACGCCCTGGCCGACCTGGAGGCCGCGAACGCTCGCTGCACCGAAATCGGTCAGCGCTACGCGTACTTCGTGGAGGCCGTCGAGCAGCACGCTGACGCTGTCACGGCATCCATCCCCGAGGAGGCTCGCGAAGCCGCTGAGGCTGCGATGGCTGCGGCTACGCCGGAGGTCAAGGCGCAGGTGGAAGCGGGAGACGCCGAGGGCGCCATCACGACCCTCTTCCGTTCTATTGCACCGCAGTACGACATCGAGTCGGAGGTGGCCCAGTGAACCGCAGCATCGAAATCCGCTTCGCGCCGGTCGAACACCGTCATGTCACCTCGGTCGCGACGGTAGCCGCGAGCGGCGGCCGCACGCTCTACGACGTGGCCCGTGACAACCCGAGCCGCATCTACGACGCCGCTGCGCTGGTGGAGATGCTTCTACGTGCGGGCACTTGGCGCGTGTCGTTCCCCGAGATGCTGGACCGCGCGCCGATGGTCTACGAACGCGGTGTGGCTTGGAAGCGACTCGTCGCCTTCCGCACGGACCTCGTCATCGAGGAAGTCGGGTCGGAACGCATGGCAGGTGCGGCGTTGACCCGCGACGACCTGATGGTGGTCCGATGAACCCGCTCGGCATGGCTCGTACGCTCCGGAGCGAGTTCGCGAACGGTACCTGTGACATTGCGGAGGGGCTGTTCTGGTTCGACCCGGCATCCGCCCTCGGTTCGCTGCTTGTCACGACGGCGGAGCGCGGCCACTTCGATGTCGCCGCGACGCTCGTGGGTGGCATGCTCGTGCTCAACCCGCGCCTCACTGGCTTCATCACGAGCCTGTGCCCCGCGTGGTCCGAGGTCTTTGACATGGTCGCTGGTCGTCTCGTCATCATGGGCGCAGCGCTCATGACCGGCGACGCCATCGAGCGCCTCGAAGCGCTCCGCGTGCGAGAGGCGGTTACCGCATGAGCGCCGGGTACTGCCGCTCATGCGGTGCTGCGGAGCGCGTATTCGCCCGCCCCTCCCTCGCGCTGGAGCACCATGCGGAGCAAATCGTCGCCCTCGCGGCGCGATACGGAATCAGCGACGTGCGCGTATTTGGCTCGTGCGTGACCGGCGCGGACTACTCGTACTCGGACATCAACCTCGTCGGCACGCTGGCGCCCGTCTCCGGCTACTTCGAGGTCGGCGCCTTCGTCGGCTCCGTCGAGAGGATGACCGGCTACCCGGTGGACTTCGTCATCGACGGTGCCCACCGCCCGTCCTACCTGGATGACGTTGCGACAGTCCCCCTCATGGAGGAACCTGAGCCGCGCATCACGGCCGAAGACTTCGGCCAGGCGCCGTGGTCGCTCATTGTCGGCTTCAGGAACCGCCGCGCGGTGCTCATCGCCGAACTGGAGCGCCGCGGGTGGCTCGGCATCGGCGCGGGCGATGCGAACGGGGCGGACCGATGAGCGCCCCGTCCGCCGAGCGTCTCGCGCTGCTTGCCGAGATAGCGGCGCCGCGGCAACTCATCGCCGCCCTGCCCCAAGGGGCTTTTCGCGAGTACGCGACCGGCCTCGTGAGCCTCGGTATCGAGGTGGAGGACGTGGTCGCATGGGGCATGCTCTTCGACGCGGGCGTGGACCTGCTCTACCTCCGCATCCTGCTCGACGCAGGCGCTACCGACCTACGGGCAGTAGCGGCGGCCTGGACAGAAAGCATCCCGGTGGACTACGCCGTGGCCATTCTTGGAGCACCGTCGTGAGTGCCGTCCGCTACGCGCGCCGCGTCTCCGCGGCCGAGTCGGCTCTCGTCGCGGT
>JAOANK020741167.1:0-11047 GCA_026257165.2 Telfairia occidentalis | reverse complement strand
ATTTGGTTACCGCTTTAAACGGGTGTTGTAGGGTGCTAATACCTTCCCTACACTCGAACGACTCTCGAGCCCAACTTATTTTTTTCGTAGATCACTTTTATTTATTTTAATATTTTGAGTGACCAATCATACTCTCAAATTTGATTGGTGGCGACTCCAAACTTTCTATCGAAAAGAAACTTTAGGGAAAGTACGTCGGTCGCTCTGCGTCGCAAGGACGTTGTGACAATACCCATTTTGCCTTTCAAACTTCTATGAAACTTGATTATTTGAGTTGATGTGTTTTACATTGAGATGTGTTGGTCAAAATAGATACGCTATTTCACACAAAATTATTTCTAATGATTGAGTATTTAAAAAGTCTATGTTTATATTTTATTTTTAAGAAATGTGGTATTATGAAAAAGATTTTTTTAATTATAAAAAATACTATTGTTTTTGTACTTTAAACTAAAGATACACCATTCTAGGCGCATTGCACATGTTTCTTGCTAGTTAGGTAAAAAAGAAAATTCCCAACTAAGAAAATATATAGAAAAATGACTACAAAATCAGTATCATACAAAATAGTCTCGTACACCCACAAAGATGTATATAATCATAGATCTTTTACAATATGAAAACTTGTGTAACGCCTCGTTTATTTTTTTATTTGTTATTTTATGGTGAAGACATTTTGTTACATTATGAATTTTGAGTTTTATTTGTTGGTGAATTATAGTTTTATGCATAAGTTAAATTATATTCTCTAAGTTAGAAAAGAGGAAATTGAAAGTGGTGGAATTGAAAAATAATTAAGGGTGAATTTGAAAAGAGGCAAATAAGTATTTATTTATGAGTTATTTGTGAGAAAGGGAATAAAAAATAGAATGATGACATTTCTATAAATAAGTTAAGCTTGGATTAAGGTTAGGGCTATGTACCTTATTTATGATACTTAAGAAAACCCTAGCCTCCAAAGCCTTTCTTTTTTCAAAAAGAATTTCTTTCTTCCTCATGCCTCCTCTCTCCCTCTCACGACTCATCTCTCTCTCTTGGCCAGTCTCTTCTTCACACGTCCACTTTAGTCTCGCTAGCAGTTAGGCTCGTGGTGGTAGCGGTCCGACGTTGTTCTCCTCACGTATAAGTAATTTTTTTATTCTTTTTCTCTCTCTGGATTTTTCTCTTAGGTTTCCCTTTACTTTCATTCTGTATAGCTATAAGGGGGTGTGTTGAAGTACTTGCAATAGCAACATACTCTCCTCAAATTATCCATCTTAACTCTCGATTTTTCCTTTTTTCCAGAGTCTAGAATAGGTTTTTGAGACCGTCGAAGGGTGGAAAAGGACCATGTAGACAAGATCTACACGTTGGCAGAAGCAGAACATTATTTGTCGCGGCAGTAAAGGTACACACGTAGCGGCAAGCTACTACCTGTGGTGGCGCATGGGCTACACGTACCAACTTTCAGCGGTGTTTGTGGGTGCGTGTGACATCGAATTGGTGTACGGTCGGTGACGTTGGGCTCCTGATGACCTGTTGATTTTAATCTAGCTGTTGGTGACTGAAGACCGTGGGACTGAGGTTGGACAGTAAGCTCCCAATACCGTTAATTCGTTAGATCTAACCTCAAAATACGTTAAAATCTAGTTTTATGATAGTTTTCTAAAAATTATTACATGTTTGACTTTGGGTTGATCGAGCTTCTTTTAATTGATTCATTAGGAAAATTGTAGGACTCGCTTGAGGTAAGTAACTATGCTTACGGAGCTATCTTAGTGCTTAGGTTAGATGATGTATGTTGTAATCCATGTATGTGTAGAACGATATTATGATAACTACTATGATATGCCTTCTATGTTTATAGTACTATGATTGATATTATGGCATATTTGTATGGTTGATCATAATGAAATGTGGTGATATTGCTAATATGTTATGTGTTGGCATGCTTGAGCTTAATCTGCTGAATATGATGTGATGTTGAATAATGTGGTTCGACATGCATGATGTATAATGTTAAGTTTACATGTCGTATATGTATGTGGGGCCTTGCATGAATAATGATACTTAAGTATTTGTATTTAAGAGGGTGACAACTACCTCCCACACCCCAAGGATCCATGTTGGGCGAGATCCTTGCTACTTCGAATGAGTACTATCTAGCATAAGATATGGTAGGATAAAAGTTATTGTTCACCCGATATGAAAGAAGATAATGATGATGAAAAGGTCCCAAATCTTCATATCATAGTTACATGACTGTATGTGTTTGCATGTTTGACCCCATAAGCTAGGCCACTTATTGGGTATTTATTAAAAATACTCAACCTATTCTATTAACATTTTTTAGGTAATGACAATAACAGTCGTGGTGGATGAAGAGCAAGGGTTTCTATGCGCCATGGTCAAGAAATGTTTAATTTTGCATTAAGTCTCGGATTCATTGATTTTGAAACTTAAATTGTGTTAAAGCTTTATCTGTTTGCTTCTTGTTTTACTGTGTTCTTCTTAGGATCCCCATTCAAGATTTGAACTTTAAATTTGTGCTTTCAGTATTACAATGTAAGCTTTATCCTTTGAAACTTTTAATGTTTTCTTATGCATGCATGTAGTAATGGTCCTAAAGTTATTTTAAGTTGGGTCGTTACAACTTAATTAAATTTATCTTTTTAAACATGGCTCAAAGTTGGAGGTTCGAATCTTCACCCTTACATGATATTGAACTACAAAAAAAAACCTAAATTTTAATTAAGAAAAAAAAGGCAACAAAATATGTATGTGTGTGTGTGTGTTAAGAATGCTATGTTATTAAATTATTTCTAATCTATTAAAATTCCACACTATATTGTTCTTACTTTTAAAAATTACAAAGTTTGTGTATTTTTTAAACTATAAATAAGTCTTCATATCCATGATTTGGGTTTTCATGGGAATGCTTTTACGTGGTCAAATAAATGGAAAAATGGTCCAATAATAATGGAATAACTTGATCGTTTTATGGTCAATGAGTCTTTTTGTAATATTTTTGTTGGAATAAATGTTTATCATTTAGATTGATATGCTTCAGATCATAGACTAATTTGTGTAGAGTTGGCATTGTCTAACCAAAATATTGGTCATAAGCAACTTTTGCCACCTTTTCGTTTTGAGGAGTTGTGGACTCAAGAACCACAGTGTCGTAAGATCATTGGCAATAGTTGGCAAGGAAGTGGGGCATCTGTAGACACTATTCTTCAGCCCATTGATACATTCTTTTCTTCTTTAGAGAATTGTACTAGACATCTAAGGAGTTGGGCAGACATAAGAGAAAGAATTTGTTTGCAAATATTGAAAAATATAGAACTTTGATTTAGAAGGAATATTCACGCCAAGGTGCACCAAATTTTAAGGTAATAAATGATTTAGAAAAGTATCTTGACTAAGTTTTAGCAGCTGAAGAAATGTACTAAAAACAAAGATCACGTGAAAATTGGTTGGCCGGGGCTATGAAAACATGAGATTGTTTTATAAGAAGGCGTCAATTCGAAGTTAAAAAAAAATTGTCAGGCTTAGAGACTCGAGTGGGGTATGGCCTAGCAAAGAAGATGAAATGGAGAAGGTACTATTTGATTATTTCAATACTCGTTTCAGTTCATCTAACCTAAGTGAAGTTCAATTACATGAAGCCTTGTGTTATACAAAGAGAAAGGTTACAATGGAAGGAATGATAGTCTTCTAGTACCTTTCTCTGAGGATGACATCAAAATGGTCATTTTTCAGATGTTTCCTATAAAGGCATTAGGGTCGGATGGTTATCCAGCTTTATTTTACAAGTCTTATTGGGATCTTGTGAAGACAAATGTGGTGTATGTGTGTCTGAATGTTCTTAATAGAAAAGCCTTAGTAAGGGAACTGAACCACATGAATATTGTGTTGATTCCAAAGGTAAAGCAACCTAAAGATGTTTCTGATTTCATACCTATTAGCTTATGTAACGTTTCCTACAAAATTAATACTAAAGCTGTGGTTAATAGGTTGAAACGCATCCTCCAAAAATCTTCTTTGAAACACAAAGTGCTTTTGTTCGAGGAAGGTTAATCTTAGATAACATTCTGGTAAGTTATAAATGTATTAATCATATTATGAGTAAGAAGAGGGGAAAACAGGGATATGCGACAATAAACCTCGATATGAGTAAGGCATATGATAGAGTGGAATGACTTTATCTTGAGCGTATTATTACTATCTTAGGCTTTGATTCACAATGAGTCTCTCTTGTAATAGATTGCATCACAAGAACCACCTTTTCAGTGCTCTTAATGGCAAGGTGAATAGCCACATCACACCAAGGAGGGGCCTGCAATAAGGCGACCCTTTATCCCCTTATCTTTTTCTTTTGTGTGTCGAGGGTCTTTCAAATACACTTTCAGTAGCACAGGAAAATGAGTTATCTGCAGCTTGCCAAATCTCGATGAATTGTCCTATTATATCACTTTTGTTTTTTTTGTGCAGATGACAGTCTCCTATTTTATAAAACATGTCTACATGAATGCTTCTTTTTTAAGAAGATTTTTCGTAAATATGAAAAAGCATCATGTCAAAGTGTTAATTTTTCTAAATTTGTCATTCTCCTAAGTTCGAATATGTGCGATGATTTAAAATTTTTTGTTTTCAATTTGATACATATAAATACTGTGGATAATTTGGGAACCTATTTGGGATTACCTTCTCATTTATCTAGAAATAAAAGATGTGATTTGAACTTTATAAAAGAAAGAGTTCAGAAGACAATTGTAGGTGGAAGAGAAACTTCTTCTCAGTTGGGGGCAAGGAAATTCTGATTAAAGTTGTTGCTCAAGTCATATCTATCTATGCTATGTCATGTCTTAGACTCCCTTAGACACTTTGTGATGATTTGACTCATTGCGGTTGCTAGGTTTTGGTGGGGATCTAGCGCTAATAATAAGAAAATTCATTGGGTTTGCTAGGAGAAATTGTGTGCCCCAAAAGAAAAGGGAGGCCTGAGTTTTCGCAACTGAGAAGGTTTTAATTAGGTGCTGTTGGCAAAACAAGTCTGGCGTCTTCTTCAATTCCCAGATTCTCTAGCCTTAAAAATATTATGAGGATGTTATTTCCCAAATTCTAATATTTTGGTGGCAGAGGTGGGTAAACGACCTTCTTTTCTACGGTGCAATCTTGTTTGGGAGAGGGATCTATTGGTGAAAGATATTTAGAAAAGAATTGAGAATGGATAGAATACTAGAGTGTTTGGGATCCTTGGCTTCTGCGAGAAAGTACGTTTCAAATTTTTTCACCCATCCATCACGACTATAGGCATTTGAATGTGACTACCCTCATTCGTGATGATAGTAGTTGGGATGAGGATATGATGAGACAATTTCTAAAGGAAGATGGTATTCAAACTATTCGTCAAATCTCTATTTGCAATACAAGGGCTAAGGACATGTGGATGTGGCACTACACCAAGAATGAGTTTTTTTTAATGTTAAAAGTGCTTATAAATTCTATATGTTAAAAGTAATTAGGTTCTTCCATATCCACAAGATTGTGGTCTTTCCTTTGGAGTTTGAAAATTTCAAACAAAATCTATATATTTATGTGGAAGCTCTATCATAACATGTTACAAACAAATTCTAATTTATGTAGAAAACATATTCCAGTGCATCCTTGAAGTGTCTTTTGCAAGAAAGAAGAAGATATGGTGTTGTATACTTTTCTCAAGTGTAAAAGAGCTCGGGATTTATGGTCTCATTTGCTTCCATGTTGTTTCCAACTAGGGGACATGGGAGGATGTTTTGATGACATTTTCTTAGAGCAAATTTTGCAAATGATAACTAAAGAGGTTGAAATATTGTGTGTAACTTGTTGGCCCTATGGAGTGATCGAAATAATAAAAATCAGAATGTTTCCATTCCAATTATAATGCATAAAGTGGAATGGATCCAAAATTACCTCGTTGAAGTACATCGATCTAATGGTGATGGGCAAGTGGCATCTTCAACTGGGAGTAGTAGGGAGTCAACGGAGAAAACCTTACATTGGCGTTCTCCACCAATGAATTTTCTTAAGCTCAATGTGGATGCTTCGTGCTCATCAGTGGGCGTTTGGATGAGACTAAGAGTGGTACTTTGAGATTCTATAGGTTTGGTTGTGATGGCGATGGCGAAGCCTCTAAATTTCCAACTTGATGTTCTCTTTGATGAAACATTATTTATGTGGAAATTGACTTGCAAATGCTTGTTAGAACTCTCACAAATTCTTCATTCAATTTCTCCCCTCAAGAAGCCATCATCAAGGAAATCAAGAATCTGATTCCTTTCTTTTTTCTCACTTTAACTTTCATTATATCCCTAGATCTTTTAATGGAGGGGCTCATAAATTGGCAACTCAATCTTTGACATTAGAGACCTTGGGTGTGTGGTTTTCAAGCCCACCAAATTGGTTGCATGGGCCTCTACAGGACGGTTCTTTGTTTTGTAGCCCATTGGGCATGATTTCCTCTTCATGCAAGGTTTTTTTTCAAAAAAAAAAAAAATTAAATTAAGATTTCGAAGCCATCAATTTTTAAAAATTTTAAAATGTATATTGAAAATTATTATTGAATAAGGATTTTTTTCTTTAGCAATGTAATAATGTATATTTCAAATTATTAAAAGAAAAAGAAGGCCAACAACAAAAAAAAAAAGACCAAAACTAAATAGAGAAAATTTCCTTATAGGGAATCTAATCCTGCAACTTTCTTCGCATGAAATCTTTGCCTCAATTACTGATCAATCTAACATAGATTTTTATATTGATGAGACTGAGTATGCATTTTATCTGTCCATCCTCAACCCATTGACACCCTAATTGTCAATTCACCTTTTGAAATTGCTTTCGCAATATATGATAGAAATGGTATGAGTTACCTTTTATTCACGGGTTACTTAGGTTCATTTTAGCCACTTAAATGTGGTAGGAGACAAGTTACGTGTTTTTATGTTCACTTAGGCACTTTTTCGGTTATTTTTTTATTTGAAATAACACTTGAACACCCCACAAGTCACTTAGGTTCATTTTGGCTACTTAAATGCACTAGAGGCAGGTTACGTGTTTTTGTGTTCACTTTGACACTTTTTAGGTTGTTTTTTTTTGTTTAAAATGACACTTGAACACCTCATGAGTCACTTAGGTTCATTTTGGTCACTTAAACATGCTAAGGGGCGGGTTATGTGTTTTTAAGTTCACTAAGGCGCTTCTTAAGTTGCTTCTTTGTTCGAAATGAAACTTGAACACCCCACAAATCACTTGGTTTATTTTGGCCACTTATACGTCCTGGAGGCAAGCTACGTCTTTTTATGTTCACTTAGGCACTTCTTAGAGGACTTAAACACATTTTAGTTTGGTTTGATATTAGAAACGACATCTAGGCACTTTTAAGAGGAATTAATCACTTTTTAATTAGTAAAACACATTTTAGTAACTTTAACGTGTTGGGGATGAGTTAGGTATTTTGAATGTTACTTTGGCACTTTATAGGTTGTTTTGACTTTGAAAATGGCATTTAGGAAGCTTTTTGGACACTAAGACACGTTTTAGTGACTTTAACATGTTAAGGAGGTGGGTTAGGGGTTTTGAGTGTTGCTTTGGCACTTTTGACATTGTTTTGAGCTTGAAATAACATTTAGGAATCTTTTTAGACACTATGATATAATTTAGTGACTTTAACATGTTAGGGGGTTGGTCAAATGTTTGAATGTTACTTTGGCATTTTACAGGTTGTTTTGAACTTGAAAATGACACTTAAGAAACTTTTTAGACACTAAGGTATATTTTAGTGACTTGAATGTATAAGTGAGGTCGGTTAGGTGTTGTTGTGATTATGTTGATTTAATCTCTATTTAAGTTCTATTTTATTATGCTCAATATTATCCTTATTTATATGTTTATACATATTGGGCTAATGTTTGATGATCCTCGTTGAATAAATTGGTTACCCATGGTCAATGTTTTGGGCCGTTGAGAAAGTGAAATAAGGCCTGAAACTGGTTCGGTTCAATTTATAAAATTCCAGTTTATTTTGGGCTAGTTGAACCAAACCAAATTCAAAGTGCTATAAATACATCTTTTTGTAAAATAAAATCGTATGAATCATTTTGCAATGTTGCCTCTGATAGCACTCAAAAAGTACTATTTTTGGACCTATAATTTAGTAGTTTTGAATGTTAAAAAGTGTACCTTGATACTTTTATTTGTGAAATTTTGTAGGAACCGAGCATTCTAAGGAAAGAGATGCATTCGAAGTTGTTTGAGGCAAAAAATGAGTCAAACAAACCACAAATGAGCCAAATCAAAGCAGCAACCTGAAAGCTAGCATCTCAACGCCAAAGGACAGCATTAAGACGACGAAACAATGACATGAGGACAGGTACTTCAGCACGGTAAGCTGAATTTTCTAAATTGAATAGGAAAATTCAAGATAGCATCGAGACGCTATGCCAATAATTTTCCCCCTTTTTCAAAATACAATGGCATTATTGTAAATATCATGCATAGCGTCTCAATGCTATGTTATAGCGTCTCAACGCTGAGACGATTTATATAAAAATAACCTTATGCCTAGGTTTTGACAAAGCCGTTTTGGAGAGAAAAGTCCTGAGAGACAGAAGGAAAGCTTGATTTCGAGGCTATTGAGCAAGGAAAAGTGATTCCAAGTGATCAAGGGTGAAAACCAAGACCACAAGGAGCAGTTGATGATGGAGACAACGTTGCATCAGTCCAAAAAAATTCTTCTTCCTTTTCTTTACTTTCTTTACTGTTATTTAAATATGTTTAGAGTCATTTACAGCCAATGAGTGGCTAAGAGCTTTGTAATCTTAGGGTGTTGGATGTTTTAGTTTAAATTTGATGAATTGATTAATTTCATGGTTGAATTAGATTTGCTAAATCCTCCTAGTATTTGATGAATTTATTGTTATTCTAGCATGAGAATGTGGAATGAAATCTCTTTATAGTTGATATAGCTTGAAAAGGTATGTCAATAATTAGACCTTGAATGCTAGGCTTTTGAGACTTATGCATGAAAATGATAAGCTTAAATTGAGGCATGCTTAGAATAAATCCAATAGCCATGTTTTCTTAACTTATGCATGAAAGTGAATAGTTGATTACATGTGGGATTAGGCTTTCTTGAGAAAGAAAACCTTAGTTGCTCGAATTTCCAAGCCTAGGATTTTAGTATTATAAAAAGAACTAAAATTGTTTAATAAGTTAAATTTGCTAAAAAGAACCAACACCCTAGGATTCTTTATTCAAGAATTTTGTTTCTCTAAACGTGCATATTTTCGTTATTTCCACTTCAATTTTTAATCACTAAACTTCACCTAATCTCTAGATAAAATTGGAAAAATTAATTAGAAACTAAAAAAGTTTATAACCCAATTCCTAGAGGACGATACTCGACCTTAGGGTTGTTTTATATTACAACTTGACTCGTACACTTGCGGTATCACAGTGAGTTGTGATCAGCCTCCTTGGGTGTTAGAGAGAAAAATTGAAAGAGAAGGAGAGGGGAACAGTTTCACCGCAGCGTGTTGTCGTTGTTACCCCTCAAACCTGCAGAAAGGACGCTGCCACCACCATGAGGATACCCGTGCCTTAGTGCTTAGCTATTCATCGAACTTGTTGGCGATCTCCTTTGAGCCTTGAAGGTGTGCGACCTAACGGATCTTTTTGAACAACAAAGGTTGTATCTTTTTAGCATTATGTCCTTATGTGATTCCTTCCGCTTGCATGTTCCCTCTCTTATATTCAGTTTGTATATGTGAAAGTTCTTGATTCTTGGTTATTGAACTTCAAAGAACTTGAATCTTTGTGATATTCTCTCAATACATATGCCTATTGTTGTTCTCTATTCTTAAATCTCTTAATAATATTGACTAAACAAGGTGGTTTATCCTTCTTGCAAGTGGAGTAGGTCTTCGAACTGAACCACTATAAATCTGTGGGTCGATTCTCACCTTCTCTTACTCACTATGAGAAAATATTGGGTTTTGGATTCTTGTTGATTACTGAAAATTAAATTGAACCATTGTTGATTGATTTTAATTGAACAAAACACATTTTGTATGCGTTTAGAAGTAATTAAAAATAAAAATTGGTATCAATTGGGTGTTGTCCCTTTTGTCTTCTATGTATAGGATGAGCATTTGGTTCGAGGTAGAGCGATTTGATGGAAAAGGAGACTTCAGTCTTTAGAAAATGAAAATTATGGCAATACTTAAGCAGCAGAAAGCCGATTATGCTCTCATGGAACCAAAAGATATCCTTGAGAGCATAGCCTTGGATGAACTCTCGGTCATGGAGAAGGTAGCTCACAGCCTTCTCATTCTTCACCTATCCGATAGTGTGCTTCGACAAATGAGAGGTGCAGATATAGTCGGTTGCTTCTGTTTCATATAAATTGTATCTTAAATCTAGGTTCCTTAGTTTTAAGATGGATTCAAATAAAAGCATGAAAGATAATCTTGATGACTTCAATAACATATCTGAGCTAGAGAATACAAATGAGACTTTTTCTGGTAAAAATCAAGCTATTATACTCTATAATTCTCTAGCTAATGCTTATAATGATGTGAAATCTGCTATGAAGTATGGTAGAGATGACTTAACTACTGGTGTTGTTATTAATGCAATTAAAATAAAAGAGCTTGAGTTGTAAGAAGAATAATAAGAAAAGTGGGGAATCTTTGTTTGCTAGAAGTAGATCTAAGAATTGAAATCAAAAGAATAATAGGAAGGGTAAAAGTAGGTCAAAGTCGAGGGGGGAAAAGAATATAAAGTATTACCACTATCAGAAAGAAGGTCATATTAGGAGATTTTGTTCTGACCTTAAGAACAAACATGAGGGTAAAGGGAAAGATGAGTCTAGTGGGGTCAACCTTAGTGAAGAGTATGACCAAGTCCTAGTTGTTAGCGTGCCTAGTGGGGATAAAACTTGAATTTTATGATGGGGTTGATGCCCTAAACCTTCGTGGTCTTGTAATTTTATTCAAATTATTTATTTAATAAAATAAGAGTTATTTCA
>JAOANK020741061.1:0-11047 GCA_026257165.2 Telfairia occidentalis | reverse complement strand
AGGTTAAAAGAGAGAGATATGCATTTAATGTGATTAATTTGCATACGATATAGTTAATTAATTATGAGATAATTAATAAATTTTGTTTATTAAATAATAATAATAATAATAAAAAAGGAAATTAAACGTGCGTTGTGGGGATTTAACGTAACTCCCCTCCATTCTCTCTCTCCTATATAATACTTGTGTTATGAACACAGTAAAAACAGCTTCATCAATTCTCAGAGAGATTACTCACATTACATTATTCCTTGCTCCCTCACCGAAATTGAGATCCCACCATCTTGCTTGTGATTGATCCCTGAGAATAGAGAGTTTATCGATTGGTAATGTTCGTGCATACGTTCGTGTTGCTGTTGAAAAACATTTAGAGGAATTATGTGAAAAAGAGTTCTTCAAAGGTATTTTCATGTTCTCTGTATTTTTGCAAATAACAAATACATGCTTCTTCCAAATTCATTCTTGAATGCATTGTACGATCAATCGCTTCCACAGGGAATTCGATTTCTTCAATATCAAATGAACAAAAATATATCTATAGTGAGAAGAGTGCAGCTACGGGCTTCAGTGGAGTGACCTGTTAGTTAACGAATGTTGGTTAGCTAGGTTAAAAAGTTTAACCGGTTAATCTCAAATCGTTCGAGCTCATGATCTGTAGGTCCATTAGGTCCCTCGGCTAGCTCACATCGGATAAAACCTTAGAACAGTGAGTTGAATGGATTTGAAATGTTCAAATTTAATTAAGGGAATGAGCATTAAATATGTTTGATATATTTAACATCTCAGCGTTTAATTGTGAATGAAATGTACAAGAAAAGTTGAAAACAATATTTAAATGAGATTTAAATATTGTATGTATAAATAAGGATTCATATTCAAAAAAATTATTTTTTTGAAAAAACTGGGATTAGTGGTTTTAATATTATTTTAATATTTGATATTAAAATAATATGATTAAATTAAAATTGGTTTTAATTTAACAATTTTCTTTTATTTAGGATTTGATCAAAGATAAAATGAGAAATTAAAAGGAAAAATCAAGTAAGTGGAAAAATCCACTAATATGATTTTTCCTTACAAGTTTATGAGTTGTCATGTTCTTATGTTGCCACAAATCCCACTAATTGCATGAGATCGAGGTATCAATCTCTTATGCATTTGATGCATACAAAATTAATTCTATAAATAGATGAATTTTCAACTTAATTAAGTTTAATTCAATTGTTGAATTTTCATTAATTTTGACCATGTGTTCTAAGTGCTAGAACATTTTTTTGCCATCTAATTGTCCGTCAATTTCACCTCAATTTGGATCCCACAATCCGTTCTAAGGCCGAAGAATAGTCGAGAAGACTCTTTTGGTGGTTCGGGACGTGTTCGTGTTCAAATTCATGGAGAAACCAAGGAGAATTCGTGGTTTTTCCTCTTAAAAGCATGATTTTATCCATTTAATTGAGCTTATTTGAGTGCAATTGATCCTTTTCTGCTGCGCATGCATGTTGTTTAATCCTTTAAATACTACCACGTTTTCAAATTAATGGAAAGAAATTTCGGCGTAGCGTCGACGCTATGTCGTGATTTCGATTCTATCTTGTCACAAATTGGGTAGCATTTGGACGCTACTTGGGTACGATCAAGACGTTACTATTCCAACGTCTCAATGCTAGAGTGTTTTGCATTGCTGGGTACTGTTTCGACGTCTCAACGCTTTCCTCTAGTGTTGAGACGCTGGTTCTCGGGTTGCACTTCATTCTTCTCATGCCTTAGCCACTTTTTTGCACATCTTTGGCTCATTTTTTGCTCCGAGCAACCTCATATCATCATTTCCCCTTGAATTCTTGGTTCCTACACAATTCCACAAATAAAACCGTCAAAGTATATTTATTGACTAGAAAAATACTAAATTAGAGGCCTTGAAATAACACTTTTTGATTGCTATCAACTACCCCAAATTTAGAGTTTTGCTAGTCACAAGAAAAATTAAAGTACAAACCTATACAAGAACTTCAATGCTAGCATGCTTCCAACTCTTAACTCAATGCAAAATAACATTTAATGAGCTCAATAAAAGAAACGTTCATACACATTCTATCAGTAAGAAAGTTGAAGGCCAATTCTTATCATCCCTTTTATGTGTGTGCAAGCCCATTTCATTCTTCTCCTTACAAGCCTCGAGTGTATTTAAGGAAGTCTTTCCTAAGCTGCCCCTACTCTGGCACTAAATCATTTTCAAGTGAGAATTTCTAACTTAAGGAGCCTAAGAATTTATTTTATGTATATTTTTCTTATTTTTTCATTTTTTTGGGAAGGAAAGGCTGTATCACCTTCGTTCCGGATTACCCTAACTTTCTAGGCACTGAACATCCAACTACAAGCAACACAACAAACCCTTCAATTTTGTTTACTAAAGGAAGAGCCTAGTTAAGACGTTCAACCTTCATTCTTGCTTACCCTTGCTTTCTAGGCGCTGAGTATCCAACTACGAGCAGTACCTCTATTCTAGAACAATACTCACTTTCTTTTCGAATTTTTGTCGGCATTACCCATCTACTAGTGCTTGAAGAAAGGAGGAATAACCTCTTTAGACATATTTATTCATCATAAATCTTTTTCAGAATAAACTCCTTTAATCTAGAAATTCACTATTTAATAATTTGACTATTTTGAAACATCTTAAGTCTAATCTTATTAACTACACCCTAAGCCTTCAAAGCTATAAACATATGGACTACATACTCAAAATACAAGGGATTAAAAGAAGGCTTTCAAACATAACTCTCTTCAGAGGTATGCCTATTAATTTCTTTATTTCTATTCACATACAAATTACAGCAAGTCAGGGAAAATCATAATCCTTAGCATGCATGTATTAATAGTTCTAGTATCCAGCACACGGTCAAGCAATCAATCTATCATCGAAAAAATTAGTCCAAGGTCTAAATCGATCTTAATTCATAAAAAAATTTAGGAACTCAGCACACAATTCACATATAATCTATCCTATCAGCACATAGTAAGTACTCAAGACACGCCACCCCAAACTTAAGATAATACATTGTCCTAAATGTATAAAACGTGAAGAATAAAGAGTGAACAAATTTGGCTTAAGAAATTACATGATCCACGAAGTTCGCAGGCCTGAGCAATGAGTACGACATTCCTGGAGTTCCTGGAAAAAGGAGACGAGGTGCGAAATCCAGAAGAAAAGAAAAACATTCATCACAAAAACAACAAAATGAAAGCAATAACACATATAAAGGTAAATATATAAAAAGGAACAGGAAGAAAAAGGATGGAAAACGAGAGAAAAGCACCATCATCATCAGAATATAACGGTGGCTGCGCCAGTGAACGGAGGCGAGAGGTAGGGATATTCGAAAATTCCTGGTATATGAAGTTATATATCGTGTCCTAGAGCTTGCTGATGAATCCAAATGACTCCACCTGGTAGCATCTCCGTGCACTTCTCACTATATCGAGAGGCTCGTGCTAATCGAGAAGGTCCAACCTCCTTGTGCACTGGACTATGTGGTCGGGAACTAGTTCATGAGGCTTAGGTTCAAGTGCTGTTGTATTGGGTTCCCATCCACGCAATCCCATGATGAAGTTTCAGTCCATGATGGCTTTGGGATGTATAAACTCCTCGTTTGGGTTCCAAGTGACCTCAATAGCTCGACACAGTGTCATAATGAGTGATGGATGGCCAAGTCCTCCAGTTGCCATGCTACGTCGGATGTGGCATATGGAATGGTAGATGACTTTGCCCATGTGTGCCACTAATAGCAGCTTGGCACAAATGAAGCTATGTCATACCATGTTAGAGACAGTAAGATTTGACGTTTTGAATTTGATTGCCTCACCCCTTCTTGTGGTCCACTGGCTCCCTAGCTGGCAAAATTCTTGAATGATCTGATTGACATTCAAGTGGTCACGAGCGTATGTGGTGTACTCATCACGATCATAATCTGAAACTCGATAATATCTGTTTATTGACGATGAATCAAAGTGCACACACTGTCCTCGCATGAATTACTTAGATTCCCCTTCCCTTAGGTTGGCATAAAACTCTCTCACAATGGAGACAACAACAGCTTCAGGCTTCTGCATGAAATCGAACCAACCTTGCTGAACTAGGTTATCATAAAGTTGAGGTTGGTGGACCTTACACGGTGCTAGTCCTCTTTCCTGTACAATTGATCGATTCTTAACATACGTCTGATATCGTATTGCGGCGTCTTCATTGATGAATCTGTGACTGTCAAAAGTACTAGAACTAGAAGTAGTCCCTCGCGCTCTCCTTGAACTCATCTTCTCAAAAGGTTTGTAAATACTACCCAAACTCAAGGATTAACCACAAATAACACAAAATATCTTAATAGAAAAAATTTCCACACAACTCTCACAAATCAATTCCACATAATCAGTGAGTAATCCATTAATTTCACATAAATACTCCCTTTAACAATTATGCCCCCAAATCTACAAAACCCAATCATGCAATCGGCTTAAATCAACAATAAAAATCGTATATGGGTTAAATAACATGTCGAAATCAGCAAGCACAACAAAAATATAGTCAAATGATTAAAAAACAACCTACAAATACGTTGTTGCCCGAAATTCAAAGTCAACTTGAGAGAATTCAAAGTTTGGTTGAAAACCCCCGAAATTTGCTTCAAAACTTCAAAGAATCAGTCACAAGGGTATCAATGGAGGCTTGAGATTTATGATTTTCCAATGGGAGAGGGAAGATTTAAGAGAAATTGGAAGAAAAAGAGAGGGATTTTGAGATAGAACGTGGGTAGTTTGGCTAGGGCTGGGAGTGGGAGAGGGTTTATTTTTCACGTACACGAAATCTGGGGTTTATTTTCAGATTTTCCCACAGCGTCGAGATGTTATAAATAAGCATCTCGACGTTGTGACCGTTGGTGGACTATACCTACAGGCAACATTGAAACGTTGTCGAGCTTCTCAACGTTACGATGTTGTGCGCTTGCCTCCACTTCCTTTTTACTCTTTTCTGCTTGTTTTTTTTCTTTATTTTCTGCACTACAAAATAAAAAAATAGATAGACTAAAAAAATTAAATTAATTCTTTGATAACTAAAAAAAAAAATTGAAATAAAATGACATAAAATAAATAAATAAATTGAGAATAAGTAAAAACTAAAATAGAAACAAATAAAATAGAAAAAAAATTAAAAAATTTGGGTTACCTCCCAAAAAATGCTTTATTTAACGTTTGTAGCTAGACCCATTAATGCTCAGGATGATTCGTCAAGATACTCCTCGCCGAGGGTGGTCACCTAGGATGACGAAGCATAGCTACCATCAAAGCTAGACGCGAGCTAACCCAAGCACTAGACATTCTAGGACTACAAAGAAGGGGGTTGGGCATGAACAGAGAGGAAAAAATGGTAGAACGAGAGATAACATAGAAAACATTGAAGCCAACAAAGGACTAAGCGCGGATCGAGAGCGTTGAAGTTGTGAAACCATAGGAGGGAGTAGCTGCCTTATATAATCTTCAGAGGCATCATTCAGCCGTGTGGATCAAAAGGCATCTACGGTCCCAACTCTGAGATATTAACCATCGTGCCTCTTAAAGGGCACGGTTCTCTAGGTGCTTCATTGCATGCCCAGTTGTTAGGCTTCAGACAATTGCCTGCGTCTTTAAGGCACCACCTCTAAGCAATTTCCAAGGTACTCTGGAAAACTCAAAAGAGCCCAAGGATCTGTAAAGTGGGGGTCAATATTAAGGGTAAAAACTACGTGATGCCACGTGGCATGTAACGGCTGTAGGACATGGCAACGGACCCCTCAGAGGCAATCGAGCCTTGGACCTTGGGTAGTAAGGAAGAGCCCAAGGTGTTCCCTTTGATCTCTGGCAACAGAAATGCCCAAGGTGAGGCTCTAGCTAAATATGCACCAAACTCGTGGGGTAAGCAATTGTATCCACGTCTTGGCCCCAGAAAAACTGTTGGAACCCAAGGACGTGGCTTGCCTGCCTAAGCTCCACTCCCCCACTTAGTGGGAGTAGAACCCACATTCCAGGTTGAGGGGGAGTGGAGACGTTCACTCTAAGGATTGATACAACTATAAGAGGAGATAAATGCCTTAAACAAAAGGTAAACACAACTTTTCACTTAAATTCTCTAGAGCCGAGCTTATCACATAGCTAACTTGAGAATTGAAATGTACAGGCACATCCCCATACCAAGACCAGTTCGTTGACAATGCAATTTTCTCCACCAAGTGTAACCTCGGCCAAATTCGTGCAACAATAATCCAAATTTTCTTTAAATTGTATATAAATTCAAATAAAATGATTTTTTTGATTGGATTTATAATGTTTAATATATAAATTATGTATATGAATATGAATATATATATGAGGAAGTAACAATATTTTACTAATATGAGATCTTTTATTCTACTTTAATCACATGGTTAATCCAAAAACTTATGAGAGAAGGAAAGGATAAATAATTACCAAGCTTATTCTTTTCTACTAATATAAAAGTTTAAATTCACTTTAACATTTATTTCATTGCTCTATCTATATTTAAAGTATTTATTTTAATCTTGAAACTTTCAAAAGGTATCCATTTTGGTTATTATTGTTATTCTACCATCAACTTATTTAAAATTGATGACATAACTCCAATTAAGTATATTAATTTATGTGGGCATGTTATAAAATCACATAAGCTAATTAAGGCGAACGTTCAAAACATGCTCTACTAAACATTTAGTTTACCCACTTCAGCTAGCTGATGTAGTTTCAATACATGTCTATGTAAGCACATTAGTTTAAATACACATGTTTGAAACTTGTTATCCATTTAATTAATAATTAATGGAAAAAGAAAGGCAAATACTAGAATGGTTATTGACTAAGAAAGATATTTTTAGAATTTATGGATCAATATGAAATAAATCTAAAATTTTAGAAACCAAATAAAATTTCAATTTGAACCTAAATAAATAAGACGTTTATTCAAATCAAGTTAGATTTCAAATCATGCACTTTCTTGTGAAAACAAACAATAGAATTCATTTGAAATTTGTAAAAATTTAAAAAATTCATTCAAAATCCTAGGCTTTCAAACACAGCATAACTCAATTTTGTCATTCAATTTTTAATTTCATTAAATTGAAGTTGAATAAATTGTAAATTAATATTATCAGTTAACCTTTTGTTTTTTGGGTTATGGCTCTAAGTTTTTGCATCATGTTCGATTCTTTTTAACTAGGCTGGGGTAGTTTGTTACTAAGTTTGAGCATTTTTTTACTTGCTTGATTTAGTTATTTTCATTGTTGGATTGAGTGGTTTATATAATCTGGTTATGAGTGTTTCGTTGCTTGAACTTTTTATTGATTTATTAGTTAGTTCTTTAATAATTGTTCAACTTAGTTTTGATAGTATTTTTAACAAATTGTTATAGTGGATACTTCATATTTGGAGTGATGAGTAGTGCGTGAAGTTGTTAAAGAATTGCCACATTGTGATCCCAAACAATATAATGGAAATGTAATTGTGAAGTTAGTTGTTGAAACTCACTGAGGGCTACTAGTTTAAACAATTACTTATTATTGCAACATAGAGTAGTGAGAGTGAAAGAAGTGTGAATGAGTCTTCATCTTACCTTTGATTGTAATTCTCTCATCAAGTTAGTGAATATATGAGCCCTTATTGTAAAGTGGATGTAGCCCTTTGAGCTGAACCGCTATAATTAGAGTGTGCCCTTTTTCTTCTTCTTTTTCTTCATAACTCTACGATTAGGTTTCTTGAGAGAATCACTTCTCGTAGTAAAACTTGATGCATTCGGGTGATAAAATCACCACAAATTTGTATCAAGGCCATCATCGAGGAAGATTTATTCTTTCTCTCTAAGATTCAAAGAAATTGTAGTGGCAAGGTATGAGATAGAGAAATTTGATGAAAAAGGGGAGACTTTCAATTATGGAAAACCAAGATCAAGGCCATTCTTTGTCAATAGAAGGTGTCTAAGGCAATCTTGGATCCTTCTTCCCTATCGCAGACGATGTCTACAGATGAAAAAGAAACTATGAAAGAGGTAGCCTATTGAACGCTGATTTTAAACTTTAGTGACAATGTCTTGAGACAACTCATAAACCAGAACACAACATATGAAATATGGATAAAGCTAGATTCATTATTCTTATCAAGAGATCTGCCGAATAAAGTTTATCTGAGGGCGAAGTTCTTTACCTATAAAATTGACAATACTAAGACCTTAAGTGATCATCTTGATGAATTCAAGAAGCTTTTTTCTGAATTCAAAAGTCCTGGGAAAAAGATAGGTGATGAAAATGAAGCCTTCATCTTGTTAAATTCACTTGAGAATTATAAAGATGTGAAGAATGCTCTCAAGTATGAAAGAGAATATATTACCACAAAGGCTATTATCTCAGCTATCAAGATAAAGGAATTGGAACTGTTCTCGAATAAACGAGAACAAACCAGTTCAGAAGGTTTGTACTCAAAAGGCAAAGGCAAGAACTCTTGGAATAACTCAAAGCAAGAACAAGAAGATAAGAATAAACCCAAAGTGTAGTGTAATTACTATCACACGGAGGGACGACTAAAGAAAGACCATTTTTTCTTGAAGAAAAAGTAAAATTGGCAAATGAGAAGTATAAACAAACTGAAGCATCTGTGGGTGAAAACTCACTATCTTTCTCAAATGTCCTAGCCACATCAGATCAGATCTCTCAAGAACCAAAGGAAAATTGAAAGTAGAAGTGTGTGTTAGACTCTTATTTCTCTTTTCACATGACACCTATGAAAGGATGGTTTAGAACTTACAAACCTTGGGAAGGTGGACTTGTATACGTGGGTAACAATAATGTGTGTAAGCTAATTGGCATTGGCTCTATTTTTTTTAAGCTCAAAGATGGATCCATGAAACTATTACAAAATTGTAAGACATGTTCCAGGGCTTAAAAGAAATTTAATATCTCTAAGTATGCAAGACTCTATGGGCTGCATATATACAAGTTAGGGAGGCATTATTGAAGTCAGAAAAGCTCCAAAACAATTCTTATTGGCGAAAAATTGCTTGGTCTTTATAAAATATGTTGAAATGGTTGATGCTTTCACTGCTATTTCAAAAGACTGCTCTTTAGAGGCAGACTTAGGACATAAAAGATTATCCCATATCAGTTGTAGGGGCATCCAAGCTACCTGATGGTTTAAGTGAAAGATTAAGCTTTTGCGCGTCATACGTCCTTGGCAAGGCTACCACAAGACAAAACTAAAGGGAATCTTAACTATATCCACTATGATTTATGGGGGCCAGCCCAAACACCCTCTTTTAGTGCATCAAGATACATCCTAACCTTCAAAGATGACTTCTCAAGGAAGTTATTGGTGTATTTTTTAAAGATTAATGACTACAATTTGAGAGGTGTAAGGATTGGAAGACCCTAGTCGAAAATCAAACCTCTAGAACCATACAATTCCTTAGAATTGGCAATGGACTCGAATTTTGCAATGAATTGAATTCTTTTTGTATAATAAATGGCATTACACGACACAAAATAATGAAAAGCACACCTCAGCAGAATGGTGTGGTAGAGAGGCTTAATTGAACGATTATGGAGAGAGTTAGGTGCCTTGTCACAGATGCACATCTTCTAGAAAAATTATGGGCTGAAGTAGCCTCCTATTTAGTCTACACCATCAACATGAGTCCACACACTTCAATAAGCTTACGTGCACCATAAGGAAAAATGGACGAATAATCCTCCCAAGCTTAATGAACAAAGAGTCTTTGGCAGCATTGGTTATGTCCATTTGAATTAGGGGAAGTTAAAGCCACATGCTCTTAAATGTATATTTTTGGGTATTTCATATGGTGTGAAAGGATGTCGAATGTGGCATCCTACCGAAAGAAAGTGCATTATCATTAGAGCTGTAGTGTTCAAAGAAGATCAGATGTTCATGATATGAGAGAATGCAACCACTATAAAGGGAAAATCTTAAACACCAAAGAAAACATTTGAGGTGAAGCGTTCTGCAACAAGAAAGTCTAGCTTGTACTTTCAACACAAATAGAGAGGAAATTGAAGATCCTAATGAGATGGAAGAATCCCCCCATGAATATCAAAATTTAGAAGGGTATTCTTTGTCAAGAGATAGAACAAGGCACCAAATTATTCCACCCTCAAGGTACGGTAATGCAGATATTATTTCTATGGCATTAAGTGTTGTAGACACTTTAGATGAGAATGAACCAAACAACTGTTGGGGTTGATGCCCTAAACCTTCGTGGTCTTGTAATTTTATACAAATTATTTAATTAATAAAATAAAAGTTATTTCATTCGACATTTAGTGTGCATAAACTCAATCCAATAAACTAAGACCCAAGGTTATTTTATGCGAAACTTAAACATGTATGTGAAGACATACATGCAGATCATGTTTAAGGAATAATCTAAATGGTCTATAGTATATGGATAGGGTTGGGTGCCTTATCCTGGTGACACTATGGATACGACCCGCTTTGTGATTGTTACAAATGTTGTAAAGTGTCACTAACGTTTTGATTCTTAACATTCATGTGGAGACATGTGAGTGAGGGTATCTTATATATGTGAGACATGTATAGGACCAGACCGCGAAGTGATTCGTCTCTTAGTATAACACCGTTGCTGAAAGAGACTTAACTTCACTAGGATAATCATAGGTGACTCGACTTAAATCCTAAGTCAATTGTGAACTTCTGTCTATGAAGGCGATGTTTTGATTAGTATGGGTGAGAGTGGCCGGATATGCCGACTCAATAAGCCTACCTTTTTGAAAATTTGTTTGAATAGGGAGCTGAGAACTCAACTGTATAAGATAGGAATTCACTTATTTATAATTGCTTCCTTAAAAGCTGATACCCAGACTTGAATGATGAGGCGCCTTACCCTCTCACTGGCCAGAGAGGGGTCTAACTCATAGTTGGGCTATGACTATATTGTTCATTAGAGGTATCAGTGGTAATTAAGGAGTTAGAGGTAGCACAGGGGTAA
>JAOANK020740951.1:0-11048 GCA_026257165.2 Telfairia occidentalis | reverse complement strand
CTTAAATTTTTTTTTTAATTTATAAAATTAAATATTTAATTAATTTTATTCTAAAAACACTTATATAATAAATATTTTACTTAAAAATATTTTTTTAAAAAAAGTTATACAAAAAAATGCACTTAGTTATTGTTGGGAGTACGACCAAAGTCCAACATTTGCTATACAAGAAGAAGATCGTTGGTATATAAGTGAGAGACAACATCTCTATTGGTACGACACTTTTTGGAGTTAACCAAAAGTAAAGTCATTCAGGCTTAACCCAAGTAGACAATATCATATCGTTGTTGTTATAAAAATGCACTTGTTTATATAAATATCTGCCCATTAAATTAATAAACAAAAGTCACGGTCATGTTAGATTTGTATCAAATGACTTATTTTAAAAAACTAACGGTACTCAATTACGAAAAGATTCTTTTTAATTAATGCATAGTTTAGAAATCAAACACATATATGTTATATTTATTTATTTTGCCTGCATGGAAAATTATTAAAATCTTAAATAAATAAATAAAAACTAATGATTAAAAGTGATATAAAAAAAAAAAAAAAACGATACGCACTCACACAAAAAGAAGAAAAAAAATCCAAACTTGTCTTTTTGATCTTCTCGTTCCAAGAAAAAAGAAGTAAGAAACTGAAGGGTGGTCTGGTAACACATTTTGGATTTTCAAATTCTTATTGTGGTTTCTCAACTTTTAAGAAACATCCACTATATAATTATATATTTAAGAAAAAGGATTGAAAAAAAAGAATGGAAATGTCAGAAAGCAGAAATCAAAATTCTGTTAAATCCGTTTGTGTAGTGATGGCATAAAATGAAGTTTTTTTTTTCTCTTTTTCTTTTTCTTTTTCTTTTTTAGTTCAATGAAAGTTTGGTTAATAATAATAATAAACTCTCAATTTTGTGTGTGAATCCATCGACATCCCCAGCAGCGTGGGCCGTCACTCCTGATCACCTCTTTCGCCTTTTCCACCCTCTTCAAAGTTGACTTTTTTTTTTCTTTCAATTTTATTTTTCTTTTCCCTAAATGGATTAAAAAAAACAATTATTTTTAGGTTACAAAATACTTTTAGTATTTGTACTACAATAAAATGACGATTTAGTCCACCTACTTTAATGTGTAACGATGTTGTCATAACCTAGTCCCACATTGTAAAAACTGATGATCAAATTCAACTGGGTTTCTAACATATTTACATAATAAACATTATATAATATAAAAACCAACGTTTTATTTTGATGAAAATTTTTACAGTAAGAACTAATTAAATTATTACAACTTTGCAAGTATATGGACTAAATTTATACCTATTAAAGTTCATGGATTAAATTATTATAAATTTGAAAGTATAAGAACTAAGTCGTTAATAAATTGTTATTAGTCTAGAGTGGATAAGTCTAGGGAGTTGTGAAGTCTGTTTGTTTAACTTGGTGATTAGATTTTTATATTCATTTTAATGCACTGTACAATTATAGCTAGATTTCAACTATTTTTTTTCTCAAATTTTAATTATTAAACATTTGTTCTTGTCCATTCCAAAATTTAGAATTTAATTATATTATCTTTTAATACTTTAAAAAATAAAATTATTTATTAATACAATTATATATTGTTTCTTTTTTAAAATTACATAATTTTATAATTTTATTTAAGTAATCACAAAATTATTATTTTTTCTATGCTATTTTAAATTTACTATGTTATGTTAAAAATAAAATACTTATATTTATATTATTTTAATAGGACTAAGTTCAAAACGAATATCAAAAGTATATATTTGTTACTTTGATTGTAACTAATTTACAATGTAAACACTTTCTTTAATATAGTTAATTTAAATTAAATATTATTAATTTTGCTAATTTTATTTTAGTAAGTTCCAAATAGAATACAATTTATTTTTGTTATTAATGTTGTGCAATATTTGATTTTATTGACATTAGTGAGTTTATGAAGATTCTTACGTTATTTTTTTGTTGTTGTTTAAATTAGTGGTGAATTAATGAAAATGTAATAAAAGGTAAAAATTGCAACGTGTATCAAGTCTAAGATCCAATTTGATGAATTTGAAAATTTATGGGGAAAATTGATAACACATCTAGTGGTAAAAATTATTTTTTTCCCCTAAATTTAAATATTTAATTAGTTGGATTGAATCAAATGTTAAAATTTAATTATTTAAATTTGACATTCTCAAATCTTACATATATAAAATTGAATAATAGTTCATATAAATCTATATCTTTAATAAAAGAAAATTATTAATATTCATAATTATATAATTGAAAGCTATTATATGTGTTTATAAAAAAAATTAAAATTATATTGTAATTTAGAAAATTTCAATATATATCATTGAGAGAGTATAAAGAAAAGTAATTAATTTGTCAAAAAAAAATATATAAGCAATTAAATAAAAAACAATGAGAACAAGGGAAAGAAGAGTAATTAAGGATGGTAAAAAAAAAGGAGTAGAAAGAGAAATGATGGAATGTAAGTGTGGAGTTTACTTGAATAAAGAGAAAATAGATGGAGAGGAATAAAGGCGAGTTGGGGGAAGTTTCTAACGAAACTCTACCCCTATCAGTCCTTACTCCCAAACGCTCCCTAAATAGTTAACAAAAAATAAAAATATTTTTTAACTTATATTTTATTTTTAAATATTACTAAATTTATTTACTTCTTTTTATCTATACTTTTTTTTATTCTTAACTATTTTTCTTTAAAAAAAAGATTCGTGTTCACTATTTTAGAGCTAAATATATGTTTTAGTCCTTAATATTTGAATATTTTTCTAATTCGGTCCTTCATATTTTTAAATTTTCAATTTAGTTTTTAATGTTTTGATTTTTTTTTTTTTATAAAAATGTGTATTTTAATCTCTAAACTTAAAAAATTAATCATTTTGAAACCTTCATAATTCTATTCGGTCCACAAATTTTCAAAAAAGTGACCACTTTTTAATTGTTATATTATTTTGACATCTAAAATTTGCTTATTCAATACTTGTTTTCAACTTATGTGACTCACATACATGCTCATATTAACATATTAGTATACATACTTGAAGTTATATTATTAATTTATTAAAATCAAACTAAAAATAGAGACTAAAGTAGTTTTTTGAAAGTTCTGAAACTAAAATAGATACGTTAAAAGTTTAGAAATAAAAATGAAACAAATGAAAAAGGAGACCAAAATAAATATTTTAAAAGTTTAGAGATAAAAATAAATTAACCCTGAAAAGTTTGATAGGATTTAAATCAAATAGTTATCGAACATATTTTTCTTGATATTTCTATTTTCAAGAAACAAAAATAAGTTATCAAACATAAATAAATAAATTAAAAAAAAAAAAAAAAAGGGTAACTACAAACAAAACAGGCTGTAAGGAAACAGAAACGTCATGAAAAGCCTTAAAATTCTTATTTTTCTCGTAGATTGTTGAAGAGTGATTAGCAGTAATTTTGATTTATTCTGGTGCTGGAAGCGAGCTTGAGGGAGCTCTGACCAGAGCTTCAATGGCGAACAAGGCCGTTAAAATGGGCGATGTAAACAAGGCGAATGCGAATATACAGTACGCCTTTCTCTATAGCTTCTATGTGAAGAGGAAGAAATATATGGGAGAAGAAGAATTTTTAGGGTTCAAGTTAGGATGAATTTTGTTTTATTAATTTGGATCTAATGGTTCGTCAACTTTTGATTAATTTGTGTTCAAATTGTATGGTGAAATTAAATAAAGACAATTACACTAAAAAGTCGACCTAATAATGTATTTTTGTCTGTCAGTCGACCCATTGAATTTTGAGCCCCACATAATCTTATTTGATCTACTTAGTTTAATCACATACTCATTGTTAACTTTTAAAGTGTCAAACCTGAAGAGTTTGACTATATTCATGTGAAGATATGAAAATTAAGATGTTATATCCATACAATGAGTTGATATAAAGTTGGACAATAATATATTTGCTATCTCTTTGTAAATTCATAAAAAGATAATATTGCATATATGTATCTTGATCTTATTCTTAAGAAGTTATAAACTCTATCTTTTAATTTACATAAGTGTGAGATTATAGGTTTAAATCTCATTTTTATCCCTAAACTTTTAAGTTTGTTCTATTTTTGTACTTGAACTTTCAAAATGTCTATTTTAATCCATAAATTTATAAAAATAATCATTTTGATTATTGGTATATAATTTTATCATCTAATATTTATTTGTTCAATGTTTATCTTCAACTTATGTAGCTTAAATACATATTCACATTAACATACTTATTCATATATTTGAAGCTATACATATCATTAATTTGTCATAAATAAAATAAAGATAGAGACCAAAGTGAACATTTTGAAAGTTCAAACTTAAAAGTTCAGGGACGATCAAAATGAATTTTTTGAAAGTTTAAGGACCAAAATATGATTTAAACCTATTTTATATGCCTATTATTGAGAATACGAAAATAATAAATAAAAGAGTCTAGAGTGCATGTATAATCTCACAAGTTTAAGTTGACTTATTTGATCACAATAATAAATAGTAGATGAGAAGGGTTTATTTATTTTTTATTTTTTTAACATTAATTTAGAATAATGAGACTTCCCTCCCTCATTAATCCAATAGAAAATTCTTTTATAATTGGACTAAAATCGAGTCATTCATTAAAAAATCAATCATACGTACCCTAGAGGTAAAATAGATATATATTATATGATCCGAGTGTAATTATATATAACCAGCTGATCAATGGTTGCAATGTTGGACATAACTTGTTCCACCTTGCATGAAAGGACACCTCCAATTTTTTTGTGAACTAGTATTAAGTTAATGGATTGAATCAATTAGGAATATATTGTGATTTTCTAATCATGAAAAAGCAAGTAATTTTTATTGTTAATATATTGTGATTTTAAAATCATGAAAGTTGCACCAAATCAAATAAAGTAAGAAAAAATATGTGTTCTTTTGTCGAAGATATATGTCTTAACCAAATTGAACTAGTTTAGGTTAGCAAAAAAATTATGTTATTGTCTCCTACATTCTTAGGTGAGATATATATTAATATAAGTTATATAATATTAGTTCCCAATAAGGCAATAAATATGAAATGATTGAGATGTAGGTACTTTAAAACGTTTTTATATCAAATATGATCCAAATAATAGAGGAGATCAGTTATAAGCTAAGGAAAATAGCTCACGCGTAATTGTAAATTTAAGCATGAAGAGTTTAAAGTGATTTGGAAAGAATTTTAACTGTTTAAGGTGTTTGATATATAACTGATTTTCTATTAATTTGAATGAAATTACTTTTTCGATTGCGTTAATAATTTACAAAATTCCGTAGACAATTATTTTAAAACCTACGACAATTGTAAACTAAATATGAGTGCAATCAAATTTTTTATTTTATTTTATCGTCCCCACAAGGTGGCCCGCCAATATAAGAGGTGTTTTAATATTATATATTTTTCTAAAGATTTTAAAATAAATTTTCTTTTTAGTTCAACAACATGTGAGATAGAGATTTGAACTCAAGACTTTTTGGTCTTGGGATTTTGATTTATGAACTCAATTTTAAAATATTCAATCTATTAGAATTGAAATAATAATAATAATTAAAAAAAAAACAATAAACCAAGTTTATAATTCAGCCGAAACTCGTATAATTTTGGATGAATTTGGTAATTAAGTGTTGTTTTTTTTTTTCCCATCTCTCAAGATAATCGAGATTTTAAACACTCATTGAAATAGCATAAAATCAAAGAGCAATGAAAGCAAATGCAAGAGTTGAGTGTACTAAAAAGCAATGTCTGAGGGGAAAAATTAAAAAAAAAAAAAAAAAAAAAACACAAAGTAATGTTGAAAAATGGCATAGGAAGGTAAGGTAGAGCGCATCAATTCGTTTCCCAACTCCAGAAATTCAAACAAGGAAAAAGTGGGAAAGAAGAAGGGAATAATAATATTGAATAACTTTCAAGAACAAATTCATTTTGATTTTACAACTCAAAATTAGATCTTTAAGATTTTGATTTACATATTCAATGGTCTAATTGATGGTAGATCCCCCAAAATCATATGCATAACATATTAGCATAGGGCAATTGAGAATTATTCAAAAGGACATGATGTGACACTTCATTCTAGGGTGAAATGATGATTGATACTTCAATTTATTGAATGGATTTTAGTACTGTCGTTTGCAAAAATGTCCAAAAAGTTCAAAGTGTTGGATAAAGTCCTCTAAGAAGGATGTGCTCTTGACATTCTTTATTTATATAGCCTCTACAATTGTGCTATGCAAGAAGTGGCAACAAATTATTATTATATTTTTTTTGTCACTACATTTTATTATATGCTTGACAACGACTCCTTATTTATGTCAAACGTACTATAGGCCTCTTTGAAAAACTTCACTTGACCATCACGTTATATTTTATGCCCTCATCATCACCCTTTGAAAAAAATAAGATTGCTTTCTTTCGAGTATGGGCATTGCCAACAACTTTTCAAGAGGAGGAGGGGGGGAAAATTAATTATTTCGCATTCTCTATATACTTCAATAACAAAACTTTAAAATTTAATATGCATGCATTTTTTTAACCCCTAAAAACCGAAGCCCAATTGGTTATATATATTCTTGAGCTTTACATGTTTTTCAAGGCATAATTTTACTTTAATCATATCCATTGATAAGTTGCTTTCCTTAGACCCACAAATATAGCTAAATAACATGTCATTGTTTCCCGATGAGCCCTCCTTCACTCTAACCAACAAGCTTTTACATGGGTCATACATCACTCAATAGAGACCCCCTTCTTTCTTTTCTTTTCTTTTTCTCATTCATCACTCTATTTTCACGTGTTTCGGTTCATTAATAATAACATAATTTTCAGATAATCACTAACTTCTTAATATATATATATATGAAAGGTAAATCCGAATCAAACATCTTTGGAAAGATGAAAGTTTAGATCGATGGCGAGATATTAGTGTTGGATAATTTCAAATTCAATTTCTTTATTTCTTATCACAAGAAGGAGAATAATAAAAAGAAACAAAAAAAAATTGGTAGAGAAAGAATTTAAAATTATTCTTCAACTTCAAATCATTTCTTCAACTTTCTCGATACCTGGCGGAACGTAATCGACGAGGAAATGGAAGAAAATGAAAAGGGTTTAATTTGGTTGGAAAAAGCTGGGTTTTTGAGTTGGCATTGGCAAGATCTGCTGCAAAGCAACAAATTAAAAACCAGAAAGCTATTGGATTTGGAATGGAAGAGATTAGACAGAAGCTGCAGCTGCATGCACTGTACTTCATAAGGATGCATCACTAAAACACCACACTTGTCTATCATTTCTTCCTACCAATGAATTGATTTGACCCCTTTTCCATTTTTTTTTCTCTCTTTCTCTCTCTAAATTATTTCTTTACCATTACAAAAAAATCATGATAATAAACTTTTAGAGTTTTAGAGCATGATGTCTTTCGTATATCTTCTATTTTTCTTTTTCCAATTTTGTTTCTATTCTTTAAAAGTTTTCGTTGGGTCGATTTGAGCATGATTTAAAGGGTGAAAATATTAGTAATTTCCTTTATATGTGTAAGATTATATTCTAAAAAGAAGTTTTAACTTTATCTTTTAACTTATCTGGAATTTTCAAACAAATCTTTATTAAAGTTTGACATAATGTTAAATTCATTGCATGTAACTTAATCAATTCAAATTTTGTTGATTGGTTAGTAATTTAACGTGATATTAGAGTAGAAAGTCATTGGATTCGAATGACTACATGTGAAGGAGTGTTAATTAAGCTCTTCAGTGGATTATGATAATTTATTAATCCCTTAATGACGTTATTGAAATGTTGATCTGGGCATATAATTCAATTGGTCACAACCTCGAAAGAGGAAGTGGGCGAGTGGGTGGGAGTTTTATTTATTTATATTTATAGCTCTAACAACATGTGGGTAACGAAGATTCAAATCTCAAACCTCTCGGTAGAAGATATATGTTTTAAGAAACATTTTTGGAAGAAATTTATTTAAATGCTCCGATTTGTTTTTATAATTTTTCAAAGAACTTTTAATTATTGATTTTTAAAAAGAACTTTTTGATTCGTTAAAAATACTCTTCAAAATTTTAACTAAATATAATTGATTTTTTAATGAACGAACAATTTAAAAGTGATACCAAACTAGTAAGGCAGAAGATTTTTTTGTTTGATTGTGAGTAGTACTTGGTTGATGCAATTTTGGTGTGGACTTGAAACCAGAAGGGCATTATTTATCATTGGGAAGCGTGAGGGCTTGGTGGAGTTGACAAAAAAAAAAGGGAACCAAACAGCCAAACTTTTGTTCTACAAAACATTCGCATAAGACAAAGTGGTGAGCCATACGTTGTTGGCCATCTTTGTTTCCTTAATTGCCACTAAAACAACCACAATGTTAACGTTATACATATGCTAAACGACACTCAACTCTAACAAATATTGATAATTTTTCTTTTTTTTTCTTTTTTTTTTTTTAGTTCTAAGAAATATTGATAATTGATCGATAAGAAACGACGTACAATTATTAAGAAAATTCATCTGATTTAACATGTATCCACTTCCCAAAACGGAAAAGGTGTTCACAAGTATTTGGTAAATTCTCGTTTTTTTCTTTTTCCTTTGAAAACAAAAATAATTATTGCAAGTTTGATTGCTATTATATTGTCTTAATTTAATGAGCCTCTTCCTTATCTTAATGATGATCCTATCATAGTGTTTACTTTCAATTTATCTTCAACTCTATCTAAAATGTTTCATGATGATGAAAATGTTATTGGTACTTTTTTTTTTCTTATAAATTTTCTTAGTTTTGATTGATATTAGAATATGTTCGTATTTCAAATGCATTATTTAGGTAGACGTCGATATGAAGTTACTTTTCAATACAAGTAACTTAAGGTACGTAAATAATTTTAGGAAAATTTGAATGAACTAGTAGTTTTATTCTTTGGACATTTTTTCAATTCCGTAGGCTTTTTTTAAAAAAAACAATTATATATTGATTAACTATAATCCCTAATATATTTATTTATATTTTGATTTCGTTATAAGTATAATTATTTTTCTAGTTGTTATTTGATTAAATTATAAATTTGATCTCTATGATTTGAACCGTATAACTTTAAAAGTTTCAACTTAGTCTACATGGTTTAATTTGGATTTAAATTTTATTTGGTTCCTATGTCCCTATGATTAGTTAAATTTCACAAATAATCCCAAAACCATTTTATATTTCTCCAAAAAAATGTCCAAAAAAATTCACTCATTTTTCTCTATTATTTACTCATATCTAAATTCTAATAAAAGCAATTAACACAACGAGCAAAATTTAGAAAACATAAGTTCATTACCATGTAAATAAAAAATATGTTACAAATTCAATTTGATAACGATGAAGATAATTTATCAGAGCATAGCTCAACCGATTGAGATAAATCTTGTTCGAATCTCTAGTCTACATGTTGTTGAACTAAAAAAAATGATAAGTACAATTTATGCAATTTGATCCAATCATGTAATGAGTATATTTGTAAATATAGAAAAAGAATGAAATCTTAATAAGTACACCATAAACAAAATTTAAATTTATTTTAAAAGAAGAATCTACAAGGGAGAAGGAAAAAAAAGAATGAAAATATAAGAAAGAAAATCTTTAAAATTTTAAAAGATAACTATAACAAAATTCAAATAAGAAAATCAGTTTGAATCTCTGAGAGAGAATGAAATTTTTTTTAAAGGTATTTGTAATGAGATTTGTAAATATGGCCACCCGTTTTCAGTTTTGGCAGCAAATTTTTTGAAATCAAATTTTCATTTTTTGATTATTCAAATTTTGTCCTCTTTATTTTCATATTAGTGATATATTTAATATGAAATATATCAATAATATACGTATATTATTGGTAAACCTATATAAAATATGTCAATAATATACTAAATCAAATATATACTTAATATGAAGTATATCAATGTGCTATACTAAAAGTCTAAATCACATCAAACTTTTTTACTCGTTTTACTTATATAATTTTCTCATTCAAATAGGCTAAATTAAAGTTTTCATATTCTTGTTTTCTTTCTTTTTATTCAATTTTTTTTCATTCGTCATTTCTTTTTTCTTATTTAGTTTCTCATTTATTTTTTCTATTATTGATTTGTTAACAAAAATTAAGAAGCAGTTTATAGAAAATTCATTAATCGTAGGCACATTATGGATTACTAAAAATTATATAGAAAAAAATTAGATTAAAGATTACCTATTGAACCATAAATTAGTGATATATCTAATACAAATATATTGTCGATACACTTCATATTACATATTTCAAGAAAATAATCAACAATATTTGATATATCATTGGTATAAGCTTAATATTACTAATATAATACTAAATATGTCGCTGATATACTTCTTATTACATGTATCAATGAAATAATATATATCTACAATATACCTTGTATCATATATATACATATATATATATATCAATGGTATACTAATATTATTGATATAGCTAATATAAAATTGTGGACCTTATAAAAAAAGAGTAAATTCTAGACTTTTTTACATTTTAGTTTGGGGTGAACCTTAATTTTTTTTTTTTTTTTGCTATATTTATAAAATATATAAGTTGTTGCTAGATTTGCAATATCTTATTTATTTCTTTTACCAAATTTTAAAACGTAAACATTAAATTAAAAACAAATCTAGATAACCGAATTAAGAAGGGTAAAAAGGTTGGGAGTTAAAATGAAAGGCTGTTAAAACGTAAAAAAATTGAAATAATAATCATCTATTCGGCTAGTACCCGAATTTATGATATTAAGGCTCCGTTTGATAACCATTTTTGTTTTCAGTTTTTGGTTTTTCTGTTTTCTGTTTTTGGTTTTTGGTTTTCTGTTTTTTAAAAACAAAAATCATATATGTTTGATAACTGTTTTTTGTTTTCTGTTTCTAAAAAACAGAAAACCAAACTTGTTT
>JAOANK020740843.1:0-11048 GCA_026257165.2 Telfairia occidentalis | reverse complement strand
GATAATCCTATGGTGGGGTTTTAAATCTATATGACATACATTATGCATACAAGATTTAACAATCAATTTATCTATACGTTCACAATGCATAATAAATCAATCAATACTAAAATGAGTTGATTTTGGCATCACAAGCACACATAAGCTAGCTATTACAAAGAAACCAGCTTCAAAAGGTGCTTGAAATGTCCCAAACCATCACGAACCACCTTGGATAGGCTTGAACCGGACTGAAAAGCTTGAATTAGGGCTGAATCGGCTGCAAAAAGCTTAAATCGGTGGAGAACCGATGATGAACTGCCGTTTGGACTGCCGTTGCTTGCGCGCGCCTTTCTGGTTTTGAACGCAGTGTTGAGACGCTGTTCTATGGAGTCTCAATGTTACCTGGGCAGTGAGCCTCCCCTGCTTCGCAGCAACATGCATCTTTCTCCATTCTTCTTCGATTACAGCCTAATATGGACTCTAATTGACTCCAAATGATTACAGACCCTTTAAGCACACATATATGCCCTTACATTACTAGGCAATTACAATTAACTTTAACAAATTAAAGCTAATAGGATGCCAAAATCGAGAACTTCCCATTTTAGGAGCAATCACCATTCATCACATGAATTGAACCCCACCAAAGCTAATTGAGTGTAATAAACATGCTCTGATACCAATTGAAGGGAGCATCAACATACATGTGCAGTGAAATAAGGATCAATACACTCTAATTAGCTCAAATTAATTATGGAAAATCATGCTTTCAAAAGAGAAAAACAGGGAAATTGTGTACATACCAGACCACATTTCTTGTGGTGTCTTTTTTTGAAGAGATATAGTTGGAGAGCGATTGATAAGACGACATACTAAAGCAACAACTTCAGCCCAAAAAGATTTAGGTAAGCCTGCATTTGACAACATACAACGCACCTTACCCATCAAAGTCTGATTCATTCGCTCTGCTACTCCATTTTGCTGTGGAGTATGACAAATTGTTAAATGTCGAAGAATTGCTTCAGACTTGCAAAAGGCATTAAACTTATTAGAACAGAATTCCAAGCCATTATCTGTATGAAGACATTTTATTTGTCTTTCTGTTTGTTTCTCAATCATGGTTTTCCAATTCTTAAAGGTAGAGAACACGTCACTCTTTTGCTTCAAGAAAAAAACTCATACTTTTTTGGAGAAATAATCAATTACGCTTAGCATATATAGTGCACCACCTTTAGACGATACTTTAGCTAGTCCCTAGAGATCATAGTGAATATAATCAAGTATTCCCTTTGTATTAGGAATACCTTTCATAAATTTGACTCGTTTCTATTTCCCAAACACACAATACTCATAAAATTCAATCTTACTAATTTCCTGTCCATTAAAAAGTTCTCTTTTGCTCAACTCGATCATCCTTTTTTCACTCATATGCCCAAGATGCATATGCCAAAGTCGAGTAACGTCATCATCAGATAAAGAAGGCGTAGAAACTGCTACATCACCAAGAATTATAGAACCCTGTAATACATAGAGATTGGTAGAATTTTCCTTTCCTTTCATAATTGTCAAAGCACCTTTGCTTACCTTCAAAGCTCCACCTTCACCAGTATACTTGTACCCTTTTGAATCAAGAGTACTCAAAGAAATTAAATTTCTCTTCAAATTTGGAATGTGTCTCACATCAACAAGTGTCATGACGACTCCATCAAACATCTTGATCCTAACTATTTCAATACCAACTATCTTACAAGATGCATTATTTTCCATCAAAACGGAACCTTTAGATACTGTGTCATATGTTGAAAAACAATCCTTGTTAGGACACATATGAAACAAACATTTTGAATCAAGAATCGATGTCATATGAATTCAAATTGTCGTCAGAAGCAGCTAAGAGATCATCGTCGCTATCATCACCTTCAACAACATTGGCCTGACCAGAACTCTCTGATTGTTTTCCCTTTTCATAAACAACAATTCTTTTATTGTTATTCTGTAATTTGTAGCATTCATATTTGATATGACCTTTCTTCTTGCAGTAATTGCATGTTTTGTCTCTATTCCTAGATTTTGATCGACTTCTCTGATCACCATAGATTTTCTTCTCTTGTGTTCTCCCTCGAGCATTTAACCCCTCTGCTTGACTCTCCGACCCACTAGTAATAGTTTTTATTTTCTCCTTTGAGAATAAACTATCATATACTTCATTCAAAGTAAGAGTATTACGACTATATAATATTTTATCCCTAAAGTTCGTGTATGGGGGAGGTAAAGAACACAATAGAATCAAAGCTAAATCCTCTTCATCGTAGCTAACCTCCATAGCTTCTAAATTAGAGATAATTTCCTTAAAACCAATTAAATGGTCATCTAAAAATGCTCTTTCATCCATATGAAAAGAAAATAATCGATGCTTAAGATGCAATTTAGTAGTTAAAGTTTTTGTCATGCATAATTGCTCTAACTGTAACCATAATCTAGGAACAGTTTTCTCTTTTAAAACATCTTGCAAAATTTGATTTGACAAGTGAAGATGAATTAATCTAAGAGCTTTTCGATCTTTATTTTGCCTTTCTTCTTGTGTCCAAGATGCAGGCATCCAATAGATTCTCGATAGTGCTTCTTCTAAGTCCATTTGGACAAGCATAGCCCACATTTTAGCTTGCCATAACAGAAATCTAGTATTGTGATCCAAAAGTGGAACATTGTGTTTCATGTTATAATTCTTTACTACTTCGCAACGGAAACAAACTAGATCCTAATTATGGCAATTGCAAAATATAAATTAAGATGAAAAGAATGAACACAGAGAACTTACGTCGTTCAGACTATGCCTACATCCACGGGCGAAGAGGACGAGAATATTTTCACTAATGCCAAACGAGATTACAAAAGAGCACTCTCAAGCACTCACCAAAAAACTCCGTACACCCAAAATATTTAAACTCTCCAAAATTAATTTCTAAATAATTAGATATTAATTATAACTCTAAATGCAAAAGTGAAATCACACTCTTACTAAAAAACACACAAAATAACTAAGGGTAAGGGGATTTATATAGGCTTCCAAAAACTGTCAAAACTCATTATTTCTGATGTGGGACAAAATTATCGCCACAACAATGCCCAACCCACGAGCCAATGTAAATACCTTACTTAGATCATCTAGAGGCTTTTTCATTGATGTTAATTTGTCACACAATCCCATAAACTTTTTAATATATTCATCTCCCTTTTTCAGACTATGAAGACTCTCATAGATATGTATTCAATTTCTTTGGTAATTGCAAGTAGGGTCTCTTCTAGTGAGGACCATACCTGGTATGCAGTGTCTAACCCTTCAATCATGACCAAGACTTTCTCTGAAATGATTCCTAACAACCGCGAAGTGAGTAAGCCATCATTGTTGAGCCAAGTCATTTGCTCTTCAGCCTTGGTGTTGGTTCCTTCCTTGTCTGCTGTGGCCTCCGCATATGGACATTTCCTTTTGAGATGTTCTTCAATTCCTAGACTTCCCACAAGAGGTAGTACTTGAGATTTCCACAGCAAATAGTTTGTGGAACTAAGTTTAATATATATTAAACTTGAGCATTGGTGGAAGGATTGTATAGTAAGTTTTGCTTCTGATTTGGCCATGTGTATATTTGCTGAGTTTTTTCGTTTAATTTTTTTTAAGTTGCTGCAGCTTTGCATTCTGTTTTGCTTATCGTGTGAGAATGACTTTGATCTCTGCTTTCCCTTAGATGCAATGCTCTGATACCATGAAGAACTTCATACAATTTTAGGAACACTATTTCAACAGTAAAGACAATCCAGAATCAAGAATTTTCTATTACAAAACTTGCAGTTGAATAAGGTACAAAGTTCTTAATATAACTTGCACTAGGGAAAGTAGAAAAAGGAAATTATAAAATCAATCAATTTTGTGATTGATTGATATATAGAGAAGGTAAATTGCACTAAAAATGCACCCCAAGGGTAATAAAGAAAGACAATTAAGGAAAAGATAAATATGCCTTATCTAAAATCTTTGTAGTCAATTACTGTAGAAATTGCTGATTGAATTTCTGCATTGATTTTGGAAGGCTTTGTACTAATTTAGGAAGGCATTTCTCTATTGTCTTTGACTGTAGGTGGCCTGCTATTTTCTGCCGTTGTGAAGATTGTATGTTGAGTTTGTAGCTGCTGATTTGAGGAATCGGAGGGATTTGCTGAAGTTAATTTTTGGTTATTTACAAAAATTTCTATGTTAATTAAGCTAAAAAAATTTAATAGATTAAAATGTAATTTGATATGATACATATTTCTGCAATTTATAAAGAACATAAATCTTCCTAATATTTATACAAGTTTATCAAAAAATATATCAATTATCACAAAATATAATAAACATTTACATTTTATTGTACAATTTCAAAAACTAAGATTTGGGACATTCCTCATCTTTGAGAAAAAAAAAAGGTTCGCACGGACTTTAGTAGCTCTATATACATTATTGATTATAAACCTTATAGATAGAGGTTAGAAACGAATAATTAAGATCCAAGAAAAACAAAATGATCTTTGTTACTATGAAGACAAAGGAGGTAGTCGACAATATGGTGTATAACTTAACTATAAAAGCTACGTGTTTCTAATTTGAAAGATGAGAGAAAAAGTTTATGGGACCGAAACCTGTGGACTTTACAAGAGATTTTGGCTCTCACCATGTGAGTAAAAGCTTTTTAGGGAATCTTTTTGGTAAAGGCTACCCCCAATTAATTTGTTAAAGCTTTTGTTTTGTACGTGCTTTCATATCCTTTGCTTTTGCATTCACATTTCAAAATTGAAAGTACATTGATTTTCATGGCACAGTAAAATTCAGTTGGGTTTGGCACATTACATTCAATATTGTTCTTCTATTTTCATAAGTTACTTTGATTGATTGTTGATGGAGCTGTTAATGCTTTATTAATGCAACTACTATTTCATCTTTCCTTTCAACCAAACTTACACTTTAAAAAGATCCACTGAAGGTGGAAATCAATTTTTCGAATTTCATTGGAGTCGTGTTGCATTCTAATATTTCCATTTAAATCCTATTTTGCTTTCCGAAATTATTATTATTATTATTATTATTTTGTGAATGATTTAACATAAACCAGGTTGAAATGACTTTTAGGAGGGTAAAAAACTATTTTTTGCTAGCCTAATAAAAACTCTTTTCAAAATTTTTAGTTATTAGTAAGTTAATCAAAAGTAATTTTTAACATTTTACTTAGCATGGTAGTGCTTGCTTGTGTTCTCAGCCTATGATCTGTTCTGCTTAGGATCTTTTTTAATTTTGTTTTAGTTGTCTTAATTCGTCCTCTCTGCTTTTTAATTAATTCTTGTGCCTTGATCTTTGGCTGTAAGATCCTCAATTTTATTTATTTTTATTGGGTATGCGACCAAAGTCCCACGTGGACTAAACGGGGATAAAATCATGGATATATAAGTTAGGAACAACATCTCCATTGATATGAAGTTTTTTGAGTACTACAAAAAACAAACATCAGAACTTTATGCAGAGTGAACAATATCATACCATTGTAGAGATGTGGAGGGTCTATTGTCCCTAACAAGTGGTAACAGAGTCATGCCCCTAACTTAGCAATGTCGAAAGAATCCTTAGGTGCTGAACAAGTGGAAAATAGTGAGCCTCAATGACATAGTCATGTGGAGGATTCATGGTAAAGCTCTTTTGGACCGGCGAAGCAATAGTGAGCCTTAATGACATAGTCATGTGTAGGACCCGTAATAGAGCTCTATGGAACAGGCATGGTGCTCCAGGAAAAAAGGAGTTGGCCTTGATAGAAGTGGATGTATGGATGACTATTTGAGGGGAGACTTAGTGTTCTTTTGTTAAAGCAAAGGATTGTTAGGGATGGATGACTATTTGAAGGGAGGCTCGTTGGTTTTTTGTTCGAGGGAAAGATTATTGGGAATGAGAGAATTATGGGTTTAAGTGATGAACAATGTGATCTCCACTTGTATAAGGCCTTTTGGGTAATACAAACAAGATCACAAGAGTTATGCCCAAAGTGGACAATATGCCGTTGTGGAGATGTTTATGGTCCTTTTTTCCTAACAATTTCTTTTGTTAATATATTTTCCTTTGTAAATTTTTTAACATTTTAAAAACACAAACATAACACTTAAAATGTTTTTGAGTGAGAACTTAATTAGTTATCTTTTAAAAAAAATTGTTATTTTTGTATAAGTTCTTTTTGATAATCTAGAAACCAAGTATTAGACAATCTTGGTCAGTAAAATTATTTACAACTATTAATGCCAAGAACTAAAGATTTCTTTATGAGAGAGTTGGGGAAAGTGAGAAAAAACACCATGATTTAGAGTGGTTCGCTCTATGAGGACCTACTCCACTTGCAAAGGGATGAAATCCTTTTGCTAGGCAATATTATTAAGAGATCACAACAACAAGAATACAAAAGAACTTAAAAAGAGAGACAATCCTAAATATTTTCTCTTTTAAGGTGCTCAAAACTGTTAAACCAAAGAGGAACTTCCTTGTAAGTAGGATGTATCAAAAGATATACAATTGAATCCGAGAGAGAGAAGCATACAATCAACATATAATCTATAAACAACAACAAAAAGAGGAATAATACAACCCTTGAAGCCCAATTGATCGAACCCTCTTTGGTCCAGAAGCCTCCAAATCGCTACTGATGCTTAAAAATGGAATGCTCAAAATGTGTACAACATGGTTTATTCATCTACCTTCTTCGGTAAGCTCCAGCGAAAATGACTTCAAAAGAACCCTCTCTCTTCCTCTCTCTTTCAATCGGTCTCTTGCACAAAGAATAGGTCTAGGGTTTTGTTTCAACAAAATGATGTATTTATAGAAGCTGTTTAAGGTTGGGTTATTCAGAAAACCCTTAAATAAAGGGTTAACTACATAAAAGACTCAATTAAGTATATCCATTTCACAAAAGTTCAATTTTAACAATAATTTCATAAATGTGGCTCATTTTCATTATTATGAAAAAGAGGGAAAAGACCTTTGTACCCAATATTTATATTTAGAAAAAAATAAAAAAGAAAAAGAAAAAATTAAAACCCACCAAACGTGATTCGTGCCTTATTTTAGGGAATCTCTCCCAGGCTAAAATCCCCACATTTGGAAAAAATCTTCCCCAGTTTGAAAGCAAAATTCGTTGCGCAGCAGGTGTCTTCATCTTCATCCTCAATTCATTGCTTGTTCATCCTCGTTCAACCACAATTAGATAGTTTTTTTTTTATTTAGAGAAAATATTAAATGAAATCCTAGTTTTTAAATACGTTGTTTTGGATTGAAGTTCCATTGTACCTTGATGTATGTTTCATTGTTCATCCATTATAGCAAGAGCTGTATGGAGGAAGTTTGCAAAAAAATGTATTCGTCAACTTTCACTAAAATGTCTTCAATTATACCTTTGGGATATGTCAATAAATGGTCTGCAATTTGAAGTGTAATGGTGGTGTGTTGCACCTCTCTAATGTCAGTTTCTTGTAAATGGATAAAGGCATCAAGATAATTGAGGCACCTAAATCACACAGTGCACAATTAACATATAGACTACCAATACTACAAGGAATAGTGAAACTCCCTGGATCCTTCGGTTTTTCTGGTAGCTTCTTCTGTAAGATCGTACTACACTTCTATGAGGTTCACTGTGCCAAATTGCTCAAATTTTCTTTTTCCTAGATTACTGTTTTTTCATAAACTTCACGTAATTAGGCATTTGCTCTAAAATATCAGTGAAAGGAACATTAATGTGAGCTTTTTGAAATCCTCCATCAAGGGCTTCTCAGGATAGTTGTAGGAAGAAGATGCACATCTTTGAAAATTTTGTGGTTCCTCAAACTTGGATGATAATTCATGGGCATCTGGGATTGCTGGTTGGAGAACTAGTTTTACATCAAACCGCCTCGATATCCTTGACTCTTATTCACATAGTTAACATGCTCCAAGTCTGAGTTCTCCCAAGTCAGTATGTTTGCTGCCATTGTTGCAATGGATTGAGACTTTCCTAGCATAGTCAAATTATTCAGTGCATTAGTCAACATAGTCATTTGTGCTTTAAGAGCACTTACCTTATCGATTTCATCAAATTCTGAAACTTTAGCAGCGACTCTCTGAACAGGCCAATGGTAGCTGGTGGCGGTCATATCTTCAAGTAGTCTGTGGGTCACCTTTGTAGTCTTCAAAAATATTAAACCACCTACAGCTGCATCAAGAATCGATTTAGTAGCACTGGTTATTCAATTATAAAATAGAAGGATTTGAAGCCAATCATAGTAACCGTGATGAGGACACTTGTATAGGAGGCCTTTATAATGCTCTCAAGCCTCAAACAACTGCTCAGTCTCATGTTGCTTGAATGTAACGATAGCCGTCCTCAGTTGCTAGGTCTTAGAAGGTCGAAAGAATTTATTGAGGAATGCTTGGGCTCACTCATCTCAGGTGGTGATACTATCTGCTGGAAGTATTTTTAACCAATTCGTAGCTCAGTTCTGCAAAAAAAATGCAAAATACTTCAAATGAATAGAATCAGTAGACAAACCATTTAATTTTATTGTGTTGCAAATTTCAAGAATTTATCGAATGTGCTTGTGTGGGTCCTTAGTGGCTAGGCCTCTAAATGCTCCCTCATGTGCCATCTGATTCCCGCAATGACACCAAAAAGTTGATCGTAATTCATTATATTACCTCAAGTGCACAAGTCAAATTGTAATATAAAATAACTCTATGACCAAGTATTGTCATATGGGAATGAAGTTGCTAATTCTCTTAGTTTTCAATCAATTTTTTCAATTTTATCTAGGCATAAAACGTATATGTGAAAACTAAATTTAATCAAAACTAATAAGTTTGCATGATTATTTTTGTGAAATTTAAAGAAAAGGGGGGAATCCTAGGATGTTGGCATCTTTTTAGGCTAAATTGATTAATTAGACAACTCAAGGTTTCATTTAATTACTAAGATCCTAGACTTAGAAAATTAATTACTCTAGTTTCACCCTCTCAAGTTCACCTAACCTCACAATTAATTAATATCTCAATCTCTTGCAATTACTAACCATTAATAGCAATTAGCCATTTTCTAAATTTTATCTCAATTAAAATGTATCATTTTCATGCATACATTTTAATTATTGCCTAACATTTAAGTCCCTTTTCACAACCCTCTTCTTCAAGCAAAACAGTAAAGACAATTCCATTGAAATATTCTCATGTAAGAACACTTAAATAGAAAAATACTAAGGTTCAACAATTAAATTCGACCAAATATGTTTAACACATAAAAAACAAGCTTACAAAGTCCAACATCCTAGAATTACATAATATTTAGCCACTCATTAGACTAAAAATACCGTAGTAAAAATCAATAAAACAGTAACTAAAAGAAGAAGGAGAAAAAAAGAAACTCTCGGTTTGTTTCAACGTCAACTCCATCACCGAACCGCTCCTTGTGCTTTTGGTTTTCACCCCTGAATATTAGAGTAGGCTTTCTTATTGGAAGCGTTGAGATGCTTCAACATTTTTCATCACAAATGCACGCAAGCGAAAATGCTGAAGCAATCAAAATACTTCGTCGCATTGCAATGCTACTTCAAAGAGGAGTATCCATGCGCAACTGATCACTTATGGCGCCTAGACGTCGTGCCCTTCCAATATGTAATTCCATGATTTTCTTCAGTTTTCATCATTCTTGAGCATCTCAATGCTAAATTTCGGCGTTGAGACGTTGTCCTCTTTGGGTTAGCTCCTTTTAGCTCTATTTCTTTATTCCTTAGCCAAATGTGCTCCTATTAAACCCGTTTTTCAATCCAAACAACACCGAATTCATATTTTCTCTCAAATTGCTCAATTCCTACAAAATACAATAATGAAGGCATCAAAGCATACTTGAAACCATACAAAACTACATAATTTAAGGCTCTAAAATAGCATTGTTTGAGTGTCATCAACTACCCTAAATTTAGAGTTTTGCTAGTCTCAAGTAAAATCAAAATAAAAAATACATAAGAGAACTTCAATACTTGCATGCTTTAGACTTCGATCTCATTGCACAATGAATTGTAATGGGCACTACTATGGAAATGTTCATGTACATTCTATCAGTGAAAAACTTCAAGGCCAATTCTTATCATCCCTTGTGTGTGTGTGTGCAAGCTCATCATGTTCTAGTCCTTATAAGCCTGAAGTGTATTTAACAAGGTTTTCTCTAGGTTGCCCTCTACTCTGGCACTAAAGGATTGTTAAATGAAGGCTTCTAACTTAAAGTAGTTTAAGGAAGATTATTTCATTCTTTGTTTTCCATTTGCTTTCCTTTTTTCTTTTTTTCTTTTTCTCATTTTCCTAGAAAGGGAAGTGTTGCAAGTTTCTAAGTGAATGATAAGATTGAAGGGATGGAATCTCCAGCTGAAGTGATTGAACGCTGAATGCATTCAAAATCGGATTTGGAAGAACATGCATTTTAAACTAAAATTTTAGAGAACGAGGAAAACATAAGTTTTACCTTTGAAGAACACATTCTTCAATCACGATTGTTTTCAAGCAACAAGAACACCACCACTCGTATTCACCCGTTATGCTCTAGGATCTCAAGTCCTGGAAGTGTGGTCTCTAGAATTTTGGTGGGGAAGAAAAATTAAATGGGAGGGAGAACAAATGCAAAATCGACAGAGAAGTAGCATCCTTAATTTTTTTCTTCTTCTATTCGTATATAGAAGAATGAGAGAGGGAAGGTGGTGGGTTGAGTGAAAACACTCCCCACTACCATGGTGATAACTCCCAATGGGAGTTATCCTTTTTATTTAATTTTAATAAAATTAAATAATATATATATATTAAATCTTATTTAATATATATTCAAATTAATTAACATTTAATTAATTGAATCATATTCTAATAATATCTCTCACATAAACTATAATTTTTATATGAATCTAATTCATATTATAAATTTATTATATAAATCCCATTTATATAATAAATATTTGAATCCTATTCAAATATTATTCTCCCAAATAATATA
>JAOANK020740732.1:0-11048 GCA_026257165.2 Telfairia occidentalis | reverse complement strand
CTATATTTGAATTGACTTTTAAAATTTAGTCTTTAATCATTCATGTATGCATGTAGTATCGATCCTAAGGTTAAGTTTACTCGGGCCATTACACGCCAATTTCCCTTTCTCTTGAGTATGACCCCCGCTATCATTGGTGTCAATGAACTTTGTTTCCCATATTTTATCACCATTATCACCTACATTTCTAGATGAATCACCCTTAATATTCCCAAGTACAAATCCTTGAGAGGGTGCCCACGCTCCATCTCCTGTAATTGCAATATCCTTAAAGAGAATATTTAATTGGTCTGCATTTTGTAACTCCTTTAAATGAAAATTTGCTACTTCAGGCTTAACCTACTAGTAAATTAAAAATGAAGATAAATGATATCCCTTCCATTTTTCTTTCCACCATCCACTAGATGCATCAACAATTTGCCTCAATGGATCCCATCCTAACCCTATTTTGCTTCCAACCAAATTTGTCCATATTTGCCAATCCTTCTTTAATGCACTCCATTTGTTTGTATTCCTAACTTCTCCCCATTTTCAGTTTAAACATCCTAATCACGTTACTGCATCCACTTTTATTTAAATGCCCATTTGGCCTATTACCTTTCAAAGTTTTGGCGACACAGACTTGAATAAACGCATTGGTTGTAATATCATCCCAAATTGCCTTAATTTGTTTTTCTTTTTCATCTCTATTTACAATTGTATTGATCATAGATATCACTATCACACAAATATTCAAAGAAACATTATTCTATAAAGAATTAATCCGGTAATTGCTAGACTAAAAGCATAGTTTTCTCTACTCAATAAATTTGCACAAATGGACTTGAGACTTGAAAAAAAGATACCCAAAGCATAAAACTATTAGGAACTATAGTATTGGTGGGAAAAAGGACCTATTAACCCAAATTAAACAAAGATAAAAAGATCAAAATGTGGAAACTTGAATACTTATTTTTCTCAAAAGGTGAAAATAAGAAATAGGAAACAATAAACCATTGACATGAAAATAGAAGATTATCATCATTCAAAATAGAACTTAGTTGAGCTGCAATTATTAGCATCACCTCACATGAGATTGTCTTTAAAAAAATAATTATCAACTTAACAAGAAATAAAAAGAAACAATCAAGAGAATAATTCCTTTTAAGCATTGGCCTCTGATGGCTCACAGCCTTCAAAATTATTGAAATGTGTTTCTAAGCAATAACAGAGGAGGGGGGAGGGGTTAATAATAAAGAACAAGGTACAAAATTTTTGTCTTCTCTTCAAGCTACGCGTCGAACATCTAGCTATATACATGGTGTTAGGTTGCTTCTCTTCTTGTATGAATTGGGAATGTATAACAGCCTACCATCTATGATTACATGAAACCAACTCTTTAAAGTCATCCACAATGTTTTTTTTTCTTTCTTTTCTAAAAAAAATCTCACGTTTTAGTCACATGCACTATATCTCTTGTGTCACTACTGCATATTCTATTCTTGACTCCAAAACCAAACTCCCAAGTCTATCTCTTATTGAAAAACTAAATGACCACAAATTTATCTTTATTGATTCCACGATCTCAAATATGGTTTTTCCATTGGATCAGTCAAATTGGAATTCTTATTTAGAGAATTCATTATAATCTAATGAATTTGTACACTCTATCAAACAAGCATTGGACTCTAATAGAAAATATATTGAGGGCAAACTCAGCAAATCCTTGTTCGAGGAGAGAATTTATAAAGAAGCAACAATGACTGATCAAGTCGACTGTCACACAATGTGGTCTTTGGTACACTTCTATCTAAACGAGCAATATGTTTCAAATAAGAAAAGGTAACCTAGTCCTTACTATTGATACATTAGACAGATTATTTCAAAGAGAACCTAAGAGAAAGACAAGGGAAAAGTAGAAACCCAGAAGAAAAAAGATTAAAACACATACAAAAACAAAAAATAAACAAGTAAAAAAAAAAGGTTATCTAACAAAATATGAAAGAAGCAAAGGAAGAGTTTGGTCTAGAAGTATATGTGAAGGAGAAAAGATTAGCCGCATGGAGATGCAAGGGACTCAACCGAGCTGAAAAAGACTTCCACTGATGCAAAATGAACAAATCAACATCATTAAACAAGAAAAGAACGGATCTTTAATGTCACCAAGCTTCAATCCCACCGGAATTCCATCCACAGTGATGTGTGCAAAGATCTTTGCAAGCTGCAGTTAGCCAAACAAGTCTCCACGAACAAGGCACTAAAGTTCAACCCAAGACAACTCACTGAAAACTTTAGTGGGACTCAATACTATGAACTTCTTGATTATGCGAATCCCTAAACATACAAAGGCACTAAAAACCAAAAGTTAGCTAAACAAACCTAAAGGAAGGTAAGGACGGTCTACCTTTGAAGATTAGTCAAGGCCAAAGGCAAGATAGCTTGAATGCTTTCGCACTATTCACAAACTCATTTACTCCAAGGAAGAAACACTCCACAAGTTTGGTGACCAACTAAGCTTGAATGCTTCTTTATAAGAAACTCTAATTAACGCACAAGAAAATGCTTGAGGGGAGTTCAATTGCGTATACAAAAAAAATAAATTTTCATTCTAATGAAACTGCAAAATTCATTAATCCAAAAAGCTTCTTAAATATAAAAGTGTTTGGCTTTTTAAAAGCCTAGGGAAATCGAAAATGTCAAGGAAATAAAATATAGCTAATTTCTTATTATAGGAAAACAATAAAATATTTCCTAAACAAATGAGGCAAAAATTCCAAAACAATTAAGGATAAAAAAAGCAACCTCGTAAACTAGAAAATACCATGGCTGATTTAATTTTGCAATAATATCCAAGCCAAAATAATTTCTATAATGACAAAAGAGTTCATAAAAGGAAAACATTTCCATATTTGTGAAGATGGCACGTGGGCGGTGTCAGGGAGCAATAGGCTCGCGCGGTGAAGGGTCTTGAGAGGTTCATTGGTGCATCGGTGGGTCCTTGTGACCGAGAAGAACTAGAGGATTAGAAGAACTAGCGATGGAGCATCGTGTCCGAGAAGGGGGCTAAGTCAAAAATTGGATGAGAGAAGCGAGAAGAAGAAATGATGGGGTAATTTAGTAAATTAATATATTTTAAGATTTTTGGATAGATTCTCGGTCAAACACCAATAAACACTTATTTTGAAAATTAGTTTCAAATGTTTCTTCTAAAAGACTTATTTCCCAAATTCATTTTTTCAAAAATGTATTTTAGTAGTTGCCAAATACTCCATTTTTTTTATTTAAAAAAAAAACAATTCTTTTTCTCAATAAACACTTAGAAATGCCATACCAAACACATCCGAAGTTGAGTTCTTTAGCTTTCAAATATGATTTTGATTAAGGGTTTTAAGTATAATTCGATTGCCTGAAACTTTCAAATAACTACATAATTCATACTATTTGGGTTTGGGTTCAAATTAATTGGAGTTAAAAGTAGAAATGATTTAAAGTAGAAGTAAATTTTAAACTAATAAAAAACTTATAAAATTTATATTATATATTATCGTGTGTTGGGTTGGTTCAATATAGTGAACCCAAGAACCAAACCAACCCAACCGTGTTAGGAAAAACTGAATCTATAGCAACTCAAATCGCATCGGTTGGATTGGGTCCTTTGGGTCTTTCAGGTTATCCATTCTTTTGAACACCCCTAGTTAATGACATTACTTGTTCATGGATATTTTTTTATTTATTGAATTGAATTATTATTTTTTTATTATTACCAATGTGCTCATGCGTATAAATTCTTGTCAATAGTTCAAAATTGAAGCACCTACCACTATTTGGAAGGTAAAAAAGTACATTTTTTTAAAAATGTTTGAACAATAAAAAAAAATAATTTACATTAGAGATAGGAAATTGAAACAAAATGTACGATAAAATAAAACATGTGTTTGGAAAAAAAAAATTACAATATAAATAGGAAATTGAAACAAAATATAGCAATAAAGAAAACACATGTTTTGAATGTTTCATCAAAAGAAATTTTACAGTGAAATAGGAAATTGAAACAAAATTTACCAATAAAAAATATATATTTTTGTTAATTTTGAAACATAATGTTTTAATTATATGTTTCAAAACTTATCACAATTTGCAAGCTTCGTAATTTCTAACTTATTTTTTTAACATTGTAATCAAATCATTTCTCATCATCACTTGTATTTCTTTTTTTTACAAAATTGTTTATATTTTCTAACTTATTTTCTATTCATAACTTATCACAACTTGCAAACTTTTAAATTTCAGAACTTATTTTCTGGCTACAATTCTATTCCAAACTTACTTTCTAAAACCTAACTTACAATAAAATAAGTAAAAAAAAAAAAAAAAAAAACTAACCTACAATGAAACCTAAAATACTTGCAATGACTTCGTTTCTATTCCTAACTTACAACAAAATAGGATTTACAATTCTACTCCTAACTTATTTTTGGAATCCTACAATAATAAAAAAAAATTTTAATTTACAATTTGCCCAATCATAACTTCTTTTTTTAAAACCTACGTCTTGTTCACCAATATTTAAGAAAGTAAACCTACAATCATCTTTATTCACTAAAATTGAACAATCATATTTGAAATAAAATTAAAGATATATTTTTTTATATAAAAATGATTGGTTTTTGAGGACTTACTTTCAGGACTTATTTGTGTATCTTTGAAAGAGAAATTTTATTTTTGTTAGGAAAAGGAAAATCTAAAGTTAATGTCACTTTTGTAATAAAATAAATTTGAATAGGATTAGGATTTAATTAAAGGTTTCTTGTCTGCTCTCGTTCCAACTATTTACATCTGTGGATCCAGAGAGGCTTGGACCATGGGATGTCTTAATTTCTTTACCGTTTGATGGTTGCTTCACTGGATCAGCAGAGACGGCTCCATCACCAATTCTTGTAAAAGGATAGCTTGCACGTCTTTCCTTCGAGGTAATTTGATCAATATTCTCAGAAAAGCTATCTGCAGGTCTGTCTTCTTTGACTACAGCAGAAGATGATTCAATAACAGATCTGCCTGCTCCATCAGAATCTGTAATTCGTTAAGCATGTTCAGATTCTGAAGGCTTCTTCTCCTGGGAACCACCATCTGAAATGTGATTTTGGCTTGGGGGTGCAGCCTTCTTAATCGCTCTGCTGCCTTTTTCTTTCTGAACTCCTCTAGCTGCAAAAAAAAGGTACTAGTCAAATTTTCACATACAAAAAGAATCTATAAAGTGATTAAAAAAAAGACAAAGGAAGAACGTCCAATGACATTATTTTTGTTTTAGGAAAAAAAGGGTGTTCATGACAAAACCTTGGGCAGGCACAAAGGACCAATCAATTGTCTGAGAGAAAACGAACGTCACGAAAGAAGTTTAAAATAAAAGTGCCAAGCACATGCAGCCAAGTGTTCAAATAATATCGTTCACAAAATGATATCAAATTACGAAAGTACTCTCGCTAACCCTTTGTGTAACTACACAACTTTGCCGATTGGAGCTCTTTTCCGTAATCTCCTTCGGTTAGGGACCTTTTTGCCTGTTCTTGGATGTAATTCTTTTCATTTCACCTTTTCTTTATAATAAATTCATTTCATTTCACTTAATGAAAAGTCCATTACTATTCCAAAACAAAATGGAAAGTATAGATGAAAAGGGTTTGGAAATGTGCTTAAAGATATCAAGCATGAATTCTAGTCATCTGAGGAAGTTACAATAATCCAGATGTAATGCAGAATAAGCACCCGAAGATGGTCAAAACTTCGAGCAACAGATTAAGCAAACAAGATATTCCCAGATACGCTCAACACCTGATAGCACCGGCATTTACAATTCTCCCCTTCCACTCAAAACTTCTCAGCCGCAGCCGCTGTAAGAAGCTCTGGGTGGGAGGTCGATAAGACCAATGTTAGATCTTCGGTTCAAAGCACAAGTACGAAAGTTATCGAAAATATATATGTACAAAATCTTTTACTTTTATTTTCGTTTACTTTATCTTTTTGATTTCAGTCTTAAGAATTTATAATGTTAACAAGTGTTGAATTCCACACACTCCTTTTAAACACTACTAATAAACATCTTAAGTTAAAATTAAGAAATAACAAAGAATGTATCTAAGAAAAAGCCTATCTAGCTGCAAGAACTCAAAGAAACTAAAAGATATAGCAAAATAAGGGAATAGATGAGAAGGAGCAGAAGAATCCAGTGAGACAAATGCTCCTTTAGTGAGGAAATCCTCCCCATGGCTCTTCTTGTGTGTCTTCCTTTGTTTTTCTGCACTTTTCCTCCTATTCCAACACCCCAAAACACAAACCAATGCCAAGAATCAGTGCTCTCCGTCCTCTTTTTTCTTTTCCTCTTTCTTCTTTAGGGCTGATTGGGCTTCATTTTCCACATCAACAACTGATTTGTAATGACGCGACTTCTAGACTTAGACCACCTAAGGTCGCTACTCGCATGCATGCTCTTAAATAAAAGTTTTAAAAAGATTTTTCAAACTTTAAATCAAATTTCCATATAAACATAAATAACTAAGTGCAAATAATACAATGAAAATAGTTGGGATCCCGAATTGAAAACAAATAAAATAACAGCTCAAATAGATGACACTAAACTCAAAACATTTAAAAATAATGCAATTCCTAAAATAGTCACATGCAGAAGACTGAAACGTGCTACCATGGTCCCAATGCAACCTCTCCTCATCAGCCACCCCAGTAGTCCTTGCTCTTACCTAAAAAAAAAGTTGAGTATATAAAAATATACCTAGTAAGTAACCCCAATCCCTGGGGTCAGACATACAGACAAAACCAATCATGCAACTCATGTGGGACCTACTCTCTAACTTTCACAAGAGTATACCATCTAGAGGCACCTCAACCACACAGCAACACAAAGCACAGAATGTATCTCAAGAGGGTCTCTGTTCAACACTAAGCAAAGATAGGTTATCCCACAGAGGCACGAGGTCCTCTATTCAACACTAAGCAAGAACATTCTATTCCATAGAGACACCCCAGCACATAGCACCACAAAGCAGAGAATACATTCAAAGAGGTCCTCACACACAACACTAAGCAGAGATGGTATAACTCCTAACTCATGAACATGCAACACACAATTCATAACTATGCATAGGTCCCAAATACATATCATCTAAACCGACGCCACAGACATCCAACATGCAATATTTCAATAATGCCCTTGTCATCCACAAATCACATAACAACTATGTACTCGTCATGCTTATCTTACTGACACACTATCATGCTCAATTCACAACTACATAAGGTAAGCATTGTTAATACATACAACATATAAATCAAACAAGTTATCGACCTAACCCAATGGTTTATCCAGGAGCGAAGTCACTTACCTCAAATCTCAGGAAACAGCAAGCGAAACCAACGAAGATCGATACTGGATTCTTTAAGCAACCTAAGTCCCAAAATACCAAAAATACCTTTATTAGTCCTAAATTCAGTTAATTAAACAACTAAAGAGGGAAATTGGTGTTTTGAGGGGCAAACGACACTGGGAAGACATAGGTTCTTGGACCGACTGCAGCCCACGAGCCGCTGCCAAACGCAGCCACGCCGCTGCCACCATCCTGCGAGCGCCTTTCACCCGCCACCTCGGATTGGCAAACATGGACCAGTTTTAGAATCTACTCACTGTCAAGAGCTCAACGCCGCAGAAATTAGCCCCAGAGGACCGTCAACGCACCGCCGCGGGCTACCTGAAGCCTCGGCCTGTGTGCCACCCGCGCTGCTGCCAGTCTCCCTTTCCGCAACGCGTGAGCCTCCACTTTCGCTCCGATCGTGATTCTGATTTCACCAATGTGTAGATCTCGACCTCCTGGTGTTTTCCGATCCTTCGTTTGCCAAAATCGCCCTTTCAAAAGACCCAAAAAGAGGGGAAAACGTGGTTAAAACGGGGAAAAACTAAGAAAACACTAAGTTAGAAAACTCTGATGGCCTACTTGTTTTGTTTGGGATATGAGGAGGTGATGAGAAGGTTGCCCTCAAAATTTGAGCCAAAACGGAGCTACAAAAGTGGGTGAATTCAAAAAGAAAGAGGAAAAACGTCTTGTCGTCGCCGCCACCGATCCCGATCGCCGACCAGCTTCTACCCCCACCTGCTACTGCTTTCTAGGAGATGGGTGCACTTGAGGGAGGAAGGTTTGGTTGAGAGAAGAAAATTTTGAAGGGGAATGAGTGGGATTGGCGTGAAAAGGGAGAAAAAGAGAGGAAACTTTGGATGACCTCTTTCTTCTTGGAATAAGAAAAGGATTTGGTGGCCAGGATCCTTAATGAAGTACTTATAGGGTTCAACCCTAGTCCTAAGTCCTTTAATTACTAGAAAACCATTACTTAGCTTTTCTTCTAATTTTCCCCAAAATAAAAATCCACTCTAAATCATTAAATTAATAAAAAAAAATCAAATTCTTCCTCCAATAATCAAAAAATAAAAATCCAAATAAAAACTTTAGTCCCTTAACTGCACAATTCAACAAATCATAACATAAAAAGAATTATAAAAATTAAGGGACGTTACATGATTCAACAAAGATTTTATTCATTCCCACATTGGAAACTGAACTATTTTGTTTTTTAGCATTGCTACAGTATTGCTACAATATTTCAAGCATCAAAGTCATATCTTCTTTTTGTAAAAGCCCAACAAGCCCGTGGATCAATTCAACAAACGACCCATTAAGAAATCTTGTCCAAACATTAGTCAAAGTGATTCAAAATGACACAAAATTGGTAAATTATCAACCCAAACTTTAAATTCCTTAAGCCATCACTAAGACTCATAAAATGAGCTAAAGACCGTAATGTTAAGCGAGAAAGTATATAAAGGTAACCCCATTCATGGGATTATCATTTTGAACTTGACAATAGCACTCAAGCACCCTTTAGGTCACTAAGGCACATTTTGGTAACTTTGACATGCTAGGATCAAGGTACATGCTTTAAACATGTCACTTAGGCACTATCTAGGTTGTTTTGAGAGTGAAAATGTGCCTTAGGCACTATTTAGGAAATTAAGGCACATTTTCGTTACTTTGATATGCTAGAGGGGTGGGTTGGCAACTTTAAATGTTGCTTAGGTATAAACTAAATTGTTTTGAGAACAAAAATGACACTTAGGCACCATTAATTAGGTCACTAACACGTCTTTGAGTTCTTTTGACGTGCTATGGGCCACTTGATCTTTTAGGTAACTTTCAAGTTATGCATATGGGTTTTCAGTCCTATTGTTGTAATGACTCGACTTATAAGATCCAAACTCCCAAAGATCATTACTAACATGCATGCTTTAAAACGAAATGAAACTCATAATGGCTTAAATGAGAAATATCAGTCATTAAAATAACTAAAATAATGAGTTGGAAAATAGTTCACTTGGATCCCAATAGAAGATCTTAAAACATTAAAACTAAAACCTTGAAGGAAACATAAGTAGAAAAAGTCTCAACAGTTTGCTCAAATAAATAAACTAACGACAATGCTCGTGTGAAAGCTACCTGACAATGATGATGGCCTATATTGCAATGGGATCTCATCATCCACCTTGCACAATCTTGCCATTACCTGAAAAAAAAAAATATCTGAAGAAAAAGGTTAGTATTAAGAATACTCAGTAAATGACCCAGTCTGTGGGGTCAAACATGCAAACACATACACTCATGTAATGTTTATGTGGGACATATCTTATTTAATTTCATATAATACTTTCAAGACTTACAACCTATATGATTTCACTTTCACATTCTTTCATGACATGTCTAGACATATATCATATATATCATTCTCCTTCTTTTCCTTTCTAGGTTACACCTTCCTTTTTGGTGGCTCAATCATAAGAATTCCAAAGTTAAGCATGCTTGGCTTGGAGCAACTTTATGTGGGGTCACCTCCTACAGAATTTACCTAAAAAGTAAGTGAGTGAGAACAAAGCATGCTGGAAGGACTTGTGTTGGTCTATAGGGACAGTCTTCACTCTCGAAAATAACTCAAGTCAAGTTTGTAGTGTGCCCAGGTCGCAGGGGATTGTCGAGGCCAGTAGGTGCTGAATCTAGATTTTGAATCTTGGGCCTAGAGAATTGTAGATGGTATCAGAGTGGGTCCTTTTCCAGTAGGATGTGGTTTGCGGATGAACCAAGCAGAAGATGGTGGGCATGTAACGCCCGAGTAGAGGAGGGTTACATAAAGGAATCGATACTACATCCAAATGAGAGAGATCTCAAGACTATGCAAGCATGGTTAAGAAAGGCTTAAAAGAATTGATAGTAGCTATCTATACCAACAAGCATGCTGGAACGATTTGCGTTAGTCTATGGGGGCAGTCTTCACTTTCGAAAGCGGCTCAAGTCAAGTTGGTAGTGTGGCCAGGTCGCAAAAGAATGTCGGGCCAGTAGGTGACGAATTCGAGTTCCAAATCCTAGGCTTGGGGCGTTACACTTATGATGTCTATAAGAAGAAAAACTCAATAGCTTACATGACTTTTCTGAGACGCATGAAGAAAGAGGCCATGCATGAGTTTTATTCTTATGATCATGCTAAAGACATGTCAGCTACGTCAAAATTGGAATTTGGTGGAGCTTATGTCGGCAAAATTAGGCAACTCACTAAGGTTTGATACTTATACAAAATTCTGTAATGACAATATTGGACAACACATGAGGGAGATGTTGAATATGATTAGTGAGTTGAAAGAAGCTGGTCATGTCCTGACTGATGAGCAACAAGTTCAAGCGACTATTAGGTCCCTTCCCCACAACTGGAAGAACATGAAGGTGCATTTTACCTATAATGAGGGGATGGAAACTCTTACTGATGTAGCATGTCACCTCAAACTAGAGGAAGATCGCATAAAGGCAGCAAGGCCTAATAATGCAGATGTGTATATTCCTGATCCTAGTTCTCATAGAAACAAAGGTCACAAACTTAAATATAAAAGAGATTTTTGTTGGGTTTTATGTCCTAAAACTCGTGCTATGTAAACGTTGTGAACATATTCTTATTTTCAATAAAGTAGTTAT
>JAOANK020740622.1:0-11050 GCA_026257165.2 Telfairia occidentalis | reverse complement strand
TTGCCACCGATCCCGATTTTTCGAAAAAAACTATTTTTTCGAATATGAATCCCTATTCATATATACAACAATTAATTCTCATTTAATTGTTATCTTCAACTCCCTTTGACCGTTTAATTCTCAATCAAACGTCAAGAAGTTAAATATATCATATATATTTAACGTACACTCCGTGAACCAAATTTGAACACTTCAAATTCATTCACCACACTGTCCCAAGGTTTTATCCAATGTGAGCTAGCCGAGGGACCTAATGGACCTATAGATCATGAGCTCCAACAATCCAAGATTAACCGATTAAACTCTTTCACCTAGCTAGCCAACATTCTTTAACTAATGAGTCACTCCAGTAAAGCCTGTAGCTGCACTCACCTCACTATAAATATATTTGTGTCCATTTGATATATTCATGATCAGTAATTCATAGGTTGTTCGTAATCTCAACTGGGTCAAATAACTGTTTTACCCTTGAGATACCTCTTGTTCCTTAAGTACCACCAACTCTCTGATGAACAACTTGGTTTGTGGTCCAACCACCACATCGATTCCCTCTCGGGCCAATGAGAGAGTGAGGCCCCTAGTTCTAGACTTGGAATCAACACTTAAGGAAAAAACCTCTCTACTATCCCTCAAGTCAGGTAGGAGTGAATTCCATCTTGCCGGAATATGTCTCCAGCTATCTACCCAGTCTTACCCCTGAAATGGGAGGCATATTGAGCAAGCGCTGTTGGGCCTCTCTCACCCAAGCAGATCTAAGGATAATCCTGAGTAAACAGAAGTTCATAGTTAGCTTAGGATTAAGATGGAGTTAACTGGGTCATCAGTTTGAAATTAGTCAGTGTTATCAGTAAATGGTGTTATAAAGAAACATTGACTATTTCGAGGTCTGATCTTGTGCAAACTCATTGCATAGAATGCCCCCACTCACATGTCTCCAAATGAACGATTTAGGATCACATCGTTTGTATCATATACAAAGCAGGCCGCATTCCAGAGTGTCCCCAAGAAGAAGGTTCCTAGTCTAATCCTTATAATATAGACCGTTTTGACTACTTACTTATACCTGATCCACTTTTATGTCTCCACATAAAGTTCAAGTACTCATAGTATAGCCATGGGTTATTAGTTTATTGGATTTATAGAGTTATACTAGATCAATCCCTTTATTCAATAACAACTTTACTGATAATAGAATATGTTTACGACATTTACCAGCCATGAGTTTTAGGACATAGAAACCCAACAGCCTCAGCAGGTTGAATCAAAGCATCCTCATTTTCCTTGATCTGTCTTGCAACAAAGATGATGGGAAGGTGTTTTCCACCCCTAAATAGGCATATTTGAGGTTATCAGGGGCTTCATTTCTAGCTCAAGAGCCTCTTATAGTGATGATTTTATTGCCTTGGACTATCTCTTTGACAACTCAAGTGGTTTAAATCGTTTGTTGCTGGTTATGTCACAAACTCTTTCATCAACTATAGCATTACGAACACTTGTATTTATTTCAGTTAACTCCACTTCCCCAACGATTCTGTCATGTTGAGTGTTGCTGCCCTTCCCAAATATTGTCTATAGTAAATCATCAATGATCTGAATGTTAGAGCATTCCTCTAGTTCTGAAGGACGCGTCATTGTAGCAAGGTCATTGAATCTTACCTACTAATCATGGACTTCCATGGTAAGCTCACTTTTTTGCACATCTATTAAAGCACTACCTGTTACAAGAAATGGACATCCAAGAATGATGGGCACCTCCTTGTCTACCTCATAATCTAAAATAATGAAATCAACAGGAAAAAGGAATTTGTCCACCTTAACCAAAATGTCTTCTCTTTTGCCCTCTAGATGAGCTATGGATCTGTCGACTAGTTACAAGGACACTATAGTTGGCCTTGCTTCTCCTATTCTTAAATGCTTGTATATGGACAAGGGCATCAAGTTTATGCTAGCTTCAAGTTCAAAAAGAGTTCTTCGTAGCTTCTTTCATCCGATTGATATAGGAATATTAAAGGTTCCAAGGTCTTTTACCATTGGAGGGATCTTGTTCTTCAATATGGCACTGCCTTCTTCTATTAGGGAGACCATTTCATATTCACCTAGCCTCCTTTGTTTTGTTAGGATGTTTTTCAAAAATTTCACATAGGAGGGCATTTGTTAACAAAGCTTCTACAAGGGGGATATTTATGTGCAACTATTTTAAAACATCCAAGAATTTTCAAAATTGGCGCTCTTGCTCTTGCTTTTTCAATCTTTGAGGAAAAGGAGGGAGTGAGAGTTTGAAAATAGAAGTGTCCCTCACTTCACTGCTAACCATTCTCTCTTTGCTTCTGCCTTCAGTAAGATTCTCTATTGTTATATCCTTTGCTTTATCCATTGGAGTTTCTGCATCTTCATTGTTAATCTCTTATAGATTCTCACTCTTTCGTTCAGCCTAAATATCTTCTTCCTTGTTTTTCTTCTCTTGCTCTTTTTCTTCTACAGCTTGGTTCTCAGTCACCTTTCTGCCACTTCTTAGCTCTATGGCTTGTACTTGTTCCTTGTCGTCCTTCTTTGGATTTTCCGTATCAGAAGGCAACTTTCCAAGTGGTCTATTTTTTTTAACTCGGTGGCTAATTGGCCCATTTGCATTTCTAAATTCTTGATGGATGCTTGCTGATTTTGTATCGTAGCATCATTTTTTGCCATATACTCTTTCATCGAGCTATCAAGTGAAGTCCCAAGAATCACCTGATTGGGAAGTTGCTGCCTCTGTTTGTTTTATTGAGGGTATGGCTGAAAACCAAGAAGGTGACTTGGATTGGCTGGGTTGATTAAAACAAACCCAAGGCTGAAATTTGGTTTCTGTTGTCCACCTTGGTTACTGGTTCCTTGACCTCCCCTACTAAAATTTGGGTGTTGTCTCCAACTAGGGTTGTAAGTTTGAGCAAAAGGGTTCTAACATATGATTTTCACCACAGTATCCATAAAAACACTACATTGAGCTAGTTCAGCGTGTCTGTATTTTGTATTGCATTTCCCATAGTGAGAGTCTTTCGCATGTTGGACATAGAGGAAATTTGAGCTTTCAAGGCAGAGAGGGCAGCTAATTAAAATTTTCCTTTAGTTTTATCTATAGTTTCAACTTCTCCCTTTGGATTTGCCCAATGGCTATGCTTAGTTGATATTGTGTCTAGGATCTCGACTACCTCATTGTAAGATTTAGTCAACAATGCTTCATTAGCAAAAACATCCACCACTAACTTGGAGACTTTTGTCAGTCCATGGTAGAATGCGTTCATTTTCAAGGAATGTGGTAGACCATGATGGCGACATTTCCTTAACAATCCTTTAAATCTCTCCCATGCTTCACTAAAGGATTCATTCGTCCCTTGTTTGAAGGTAATGATATCTCCTCTCAATTGTACATTCTTTGTGGGAGGGAAGTACTTCATCAAAAATTGTATTGCCATTTCATTTCAAGTTGTTATTGATTCTTGTAGCAACGTTCCTAACCACGCTAAAGTGTCTCCAGCAAGGGAGTAAGGGAATAAAATTAATCTCAACGCTTCTCCTGATACTCTAAGGATTGCAAATGAGTGCTGATGAGGATCTTCTGTAGACAAACCATAAAATTGCTCCTTAGAATGAAGCATCTAAAACATTACAGGTTTTAATTCAAAGTTGGGTGCTTGGATTTCAAGCCTCACTATCACCAGATTCATTTCATGTTATCCTTCAGCTGCATAATCTCGGAAGCTCTCTCTTTATCATCAAGAATTTGAATTATGTTTCCAAAGTTAATAGCCTAATTAACTAACATAGCTTGTTGTTGCCTTATAGGATCTACTGCCCCAATTAGCCTATTTGGTAAGTCAGCCATAACTCCTTGTTCTTCTACCTAATCTAGTCTTTCTCTTATTTATCTTCTGATTCTCCTTAGAGTTCTTTCAATTTCAGGCTCAAATTCTAATAAGAATTATAAATCAGGAAATTCATTCATGCACTTATGCAATACATACAATTCACAATAGCTTATTCAGTCCCTTAAAGAACAAAATTCTCCTAATCTGACTTTTAAAATAAATTTTGTTGCACCTTTCGCCCACAACAGCGCCATAAACTGGTTAGGAAATTTCATAATAACTTACAAAGACACACAATCTTCTTAGCAAATTACACCAAAAGTGTAAGTGTACACTTAGAAGTTGTAGTAATGCAAAGTCGATCCTTAGGGATAAGTCAACAAAAATCACTTTAAAAGCTTATTGCTTAAGAGAATTGAGGTAACCAATTTATATAGCTGTTAAAGGACCACAAATAACAAAATATAACAAGAAGTGAACTCTAAGAAGGTTAAAGATAGTGTATGAGATGTTGGTGTAAACAGGCTCAGGTTACGAAGCTTGATGTACTAACTGCTACAAGATGTTGCAGCATTTCTTACACTATCTCAATAACACAAAAAAACACTTATGCTTTTTCCAAAGCTATACATTTGAGTCCATTTCCTTGTCCTCTTATCCTTTATTTTCTATCGTTTTTTTAGTGTCCATTAGGAGGAGCTTATTCCTAACTTTCACTAAAATTCATTAAACAGATTATACTGATGAGAATGCTAATAGTTCTATTAATATTCCCTTTCCCAAGTTCATATTAAAGCAGAAATGGTAGAGGCGCCCAAGCAATACAATCAAATCTAAAATGAAAGCATCAACATTCTTTAAAAAGAACAACTCATAGATTGTACAACATCCTTACAACAAGTCAACACATAGCAACCCTAACCCTTGCGTAGAGTTACTTACCTCATGCTTAGGAGAAGTAAACAATAAACTACTTGATTTAAACAAAGCATACTTAACAAGAAAAGTAATACGAATGTTCAGGTTACAAAAAAATTTAGTAATAAACTTCTACCTAAAAATAAAAGAGAATAAAGTCAAATGAAGTGGAGGGAGAGGTTGAAAAAAGGTTTCTTTCCCAAAAGTGTCTTCTCTAGAGAGGTCTCCTTCCTCTACACTTTCCTTCTTTTGCAAAATCCTCCTTGGGAGACTGCAAGAATTCGTCGTCTTCAAGAGTAAAAGAGAATAAAAATGCTTATTGTCCTTATTTGAGGGCTTTATTCTTTTCCTTTTAGATCTTTCTTCTTCGTATCCATTTGGACAGCAAATGATAGCTGATTTGGTCAAAATATTCACACGTAGCGCTTTTCTTGGCTCTTCCCAGCTTGATTAAGTGCCACTTCTAGCTCAATTAATGAATTGCCACATCACTGTCCTTTGCTTCTAGCTCAATAATGTTGCAGGTAATTTTATCTGTCAATGGTGCTATAGCAAAATTATCAACTTATCATAGATCAGTAATGCACTTTTTCATAAAGTTCATGTTATCTACCTAAAATTCAATCATTCACAATTCATTAATTCAAGATAAAATATAAGAGGCAAGCACCCGAATTTGAGCTCAAGGATTACAATAAGACAATGTTTTGCTCAAAATTAAGCCAAGTTAGTCACACTTCACTATTATTCTAAGAGTTAACAATGTGGTTCCATTTCCATTATAGCACGCTCAAAGGTTGCAATAGATCTTATGGTTTTTTCTGGGTTTCTTCACCTGTTGCCAGACCAAGCATTTACTAATAAAGTCTGCTATGTCCTTCCTCATGTGTGCCACCAGTAGTACTATTTCAAATCTTGGTACATCTCATACTACTGAGGCTTTATCAAAAATGGGAAATTGTGGGCTTCATTCAACATCTCATTCTTAATGTTAACATCTTTAGGCATGCACAAGTGCCATTGGAATTGAAGTCCAAAATCACAAGATACAGAGAACTCATCTGTCTTTCCTGACTTCAACTGATTGAACTTCTCAACGAGGTCAAGATCCACTTGCTCCGCATTTATAATCCTCTCTCTCAAGCTCCGAGCAACTGACATTTTTGCTAGTAGTGAGGCAACTTTACCAACTACCACTGCAATCCTTTCTAGTTCCAAATCTCTACGTATCTAGGTTTGAGCAATGATTAGAGATGACGTCTGAGTTGTTTTTCTACTGAGGGAATTTGTAACCACATTCGATTTACCTGGGCCATATAAAATTTGACTGTCGTAGCCTTTACTAGTTGAAGCCACCTTTGCTATTTCATGTTTAACTTCTTCTAGGTGCAAAATGACTTTAAGCTCTTATGGTCTGTGAAGAGTTGAATCTTCTCACCATATAGGTAATGTCTCCAAATCTTCAAGGCGAAAACCACTACTACTAGCTCTAGATCGTGGGTCAGATAGTTACACTCATAATCCTTTAACTAGCAAGAGGCATAAGTAATGACTTTACCATGCTACATCAAGACACAACCGAGCCCTTTCTTGGAGTCATCACTATAAACTACAAAATTCCTTGTTCCTTCTTGTATAGTGAGCACTAGTGCTGTAACCAATCCTTGTTCGAGGTCAATTGGTCACTGCTTCAACCTTTGCTAGAATAACTAAAACTTCGTCTCTCGATACCACGTGTCTTAAGAAAGTATCTGTTGCAACCAAAACCCGCATTTGGAGAATTTGGCATATAACCTATCATCTCTTAGGGTTGTCAAGACTTTCTTAAGATGCTCTTCATGTTCTCCTTCTATCTTCAAATACACCAATATGTCATCGATGAAAACGATTACAAAGGTGTTAAGAAAGTCCTTGAACAGTCAGTTCATCAACTCCATGAAGACTGCTGGTGCCTTTTTTAGACCAAAGGACATCACAATGAACTCATAATGTCCATACCTACACTTGAAAGTCGTTTTAGGGATATATTTTTCTCTTATCCTCAGCTAATGATAATTGGACCGTAGATTGATTTTGGAGTAAACAACTGCTTTCTGTAGTTGGTAAAAAAGGTCATCAATCTAAGGTAAGCGGTACTTATTTGTCACCGTCACTTTGTTCAATTCACGGTAGCTAATACACAGCAGCATGGACCCATCTTTCTTCTTAACGAACAAGACTGGTGTACCCCAAGGCGAAATACTACGACATATAAAACCCTTGTCTAACAATTATTGAATTTGCATCTTGAGCTCCATTAACTCACTTGGGGTTGTTCTACATGCAACCTTGGAGATGGGGGCAATTCTTGGCTCGGGTTCAATGAAATCTACTTCTCGAGCTGGTGGTAATCCTAGAAGATTATATTAAAAAAAATCTGCAAACTTCTTAACAAGGGGCATCACGGCTAACTTTAGTATGTCTGATATCGATCACACTAGCTAAAAACCCATATGTTTCTTGGTTAATCAACTTCCTTACTTAGAGCATGAGACCATTCTATGAACGACCCTGGTCTAAGATCCATTAAAATTGAAGTTTGTCTCCAAAGGTGGGCTAAAAATCATTTATTGATTTAAATAATTAAAGATGGCATGGTTTGCACCCACCACTCCGTACCAAAAATTACATCAAAGTCGGACATATCTCAAACTATTAGTGTCACATCCTAATAAGTGATCTGACATTACCTTACAAGCCTTTATTGTTTCACTATATAAAAAACCACTTCTGCTGAGACTGACATAACATAACCTAATGGTTCCAATTCTAGCTTAGGCTCATCTACAAAAGAGGTAGAAATTATTGAAAGCATAGAACCATAATCAAATAATACAAATGCATAGTGACAAAGAATGAGTAATGTACCTATCACCACTGCATTTGAGTTGCCAATCTCTTGTCGTGTAGTTGCGGACAACTTGCCTTGTTGGTGGTTCTCCTGGTCCGAGTTTGTGGCTTGACTTGAATTTCTAGTAGCATTCTTGGCACAATTCATAGCTATATGCTCCTCTTGGTTGCACCGGAAGCATACCTTGCTACCAGCCATACAACATCCCTAATGCCACTTTCCACAGTTCTTGCACAACAGTTTCTCCTAGTTTGAACCATGCTACCTGTTGCACTATTATCCCTTCCCTTGCACCTGGTTCGACCTAGCAAAGTTCCGTTGGGTTTGAATGAGCTTGGGGACCACTTGCTAGGGGTCAACAGATGCATGGTCAAACTTCCTTTTCTGTCCTAAAATAGTCCCCAGTGCTAAAGGCGCTTGGGGACCACTAGCTGGTAGAGAATCAATTAGGGAGGCTGCTCATAGTAGTGTGGCATAATTTGATGGAGAGAGAGAGCTTCCACGAAGCTTTGGATTCTATCCTTAAGACCCATAATGAACCGTTCTACTTTTTTGGCTTTATTATCTACCAATTCAGGGGAGAACCGTGATAACTGCGTGAACTTTCAATCATACTCTTCCACTGTTCGGCCACCCTACTTTAGGTTTGAACACAATTCATTGTGCTATCGCAAGTGCACGGGTAAAATTTTAATATAAAATGACCCTAAGACCGAGTATCGTCATCTGGGAAGTGGGTTGCTAATTCTCTTAGTTTTTAATCAATTCATCCAATTTTATATAGGGATCCAACACGTATGTGAAACTCATTTTTAAGCTAAACTAAAGATAAAATTGCACGATTTAAGTGAAAATTAGAGGAAAGAGGAATCCTAGGGTGTTGGCTTCTTTTTAGGCTAAATTGATTAATCAAACAACTCTAGGTTTCGTTTAATTGCTTAAATCCTAGGCTTACAAAATTAATGACTCTAGGTTTACTCTCTCAAGTTCACCTAATGTTACAATCAATTAATAACTCAATTTCTTGCAAAATTAATTATTTTCTAAATTTTACCTCAATTAAAACCTATCATTTTCATGCATACATTTTAATTGCCTAGCATTTAAGTCCTATTTACAACCCTCTTTTTCAAGCAAAGCAGTAAAGACAATTCAATTCCAACATTCTCATGTAAGAACAACAATATGGCAAAAACACTAAGAGGATTTAACAATTAAAAACAACCACAAAATGTTCAACACATCAAAATAGGCTTAAAAAGTGCCCAACAACCTAAGATTAAAGCACGCCACACATTGTCCTCAAAATACAGTAATAAAAAGTAATAAAACAGTACCTAAAGGGATGAGAAGGAAGAGAGAAACTCTTCGGTCATTTTGAGTATTCATTTCTATCACTAAATCACTCCCCCTGCTCTTGGTTTTCACCACCGAACACTTGAGTAGGCTCTCTTGACCTCTAACAAAAAAGCCTACAAAACCTCATTGTTTCTTGACGTTTGTGCATACAATGGCTCTCAAACCAAACTCTTGAAGCCCAAAAATGAAACATGCATGTATACTAAGTTGTCGGCAGCGTCGAGATACTAGGCGCAGCATCTTCACGTTGCCCCATTTATACTCAAATGCGCATGGGCGAAAAGGATTTGGGCAGTAAAAAATGCAGCAATATTGCGACGCTAGTTCGAAATGAAGTAGGCGCGCACACGTGGCCACTTATGGTGTCAAGATGCCATTGCACGCCGACGCTATGCTGTATAGAATCACCTCTAGCGTGTTTTACTTTAATTGTCTTCCAATTTGAATGTCTCAACTCCATGTCCCAGTATTGAGACGCTATGCTCTCGGGTCTCCATTTGCTCTAGCTCTTTTTCTTTATGCCTTAGCCAATTTTCCTCCTTTTAAGCTAATTTTTGACCCAAACATCATTAAATCCATACTTTTGCCTCAAAATGTTCCTTTCATACAAAATATACGAATAAAGGCATCAAAGCATACATGAAAATACACAAAACTACCTAAATCTAAGGCGCTAAAATAGCACTTTTGAAGTGCTATCAACTACCCCAAACTTAAAGTTTTGCTAGTCTCGAGAAAATAGAAAACACAAAATACATAAGAGAATTTTAATACTTGCACGCTTTAGATTCCTATCTCAGTGTACAATGAAATGTAATGGGCACCATAGAAGAAACGTCAAAGCACATTCTATCAGTGAGCAAGTTCAAGGTCAATTCTTTCCATCCCTTGTTAGTACAAGAAAAATAGGAATCTGCGATTTAAACTAGCGACACAAAAAAATAACGTCACTATTTAGCGACGCAACAAATATAAGTTGCTATTTAGAAACGGAACATGTTAGCGTCGCTAGGTAGCGACGCCACTCAATTATAAGTCGCTATCTAACAACGGTATATGTTAGCGTCGCTAGGTAGCGACACCACTTATTTATAAGTCGCTACCTAGCGACAGAAAATAAAACGCATCATTTTGAACGTTTTTAAAGCATATGAAAACGACGTTGTAAGGTTTGTGACGTAACCGACCTTTTCGTCGCTACCTAGTGACGTTTATGTTCTTGCATCGGTGGTAAGTGAAATATCAGAAACCCTCATCTTCCCTCTCGTAGAAGTGTTGCTCGCCCCTTCTCTCTCATTTCCCTTCTCCTCCTCTTGGTTCCCTCTGCCATCCTCTTCTTTGCAGTGCTGTCTTCTCTCCCATTTCCGACCACTTCTCCTTCGTTTTGTGGTAGAACAAATTGTTGTTCTTCGTCGGAGTTCTATCGTGCCGTATTGCACATCCCTAGGCTTTGGAGTTCAATTTCCAGTGGGTTTGAGTTATTTTTTTGTTGGGTAAGTGTTAAAATTATATATAGCTTGTTGTTTTGATTTAGATTTGATTGTAAGAAGTGTTTGATTATTGTTTTGGTTGGTTTTTTTGTAGTTCCTTTGGATTTCTGAAATTGGGTGTTTGCTTTTGGTTAAATTTGAGTTCAATTTTCTTATTCGGTAAGTCTTTAATTTCATTTAAATTGTTTAATTTTAGATTTTGTTATGTAAATAATTTCTTTGGGATTTTAGAGTTTAAATTGTTTAGCTTTATGTGTATATTATAGTTGGAGTTGATTGTAGTACGTTGATTATTGTTGATGTGTGAGTATAATGTTCATTTGGGATTTTATAGTTAAAATTGTTTAACTTTATGTGTTGATGATAGTTGCAGTTGGTTGTAGTTTGTTAATTATTGTTGATGTGTGAGTAAAATGTTCTTGTGGATTTTTATTGTTAAAATTGTTTAACTTTATGTGTTGATTATAGTTGGAGTTTTTTTTTTTTTTGAGTACATAATTGGAGTTGATTGTAGTGTGTTGATTATTGTTGATGTGTGAGTAAAATGTTCA
>JAOANK020740514.1:0-11051 GCA_026257165.2 Telfairia occidentalis | reverse complement strand
CCTCTTGTATGTCTGGTACATACCAAGTTTAAGAACACATCCGGTGGCTAAAGAGCGATTAGACATTGAATGTCAGTAAATTTGACAAGATGCACAAATAATTTATAAGTTTATCTTATTTACATTATTATAGTTTACATGACGTCACGAGCTTAAAGCATAAATTCCAACCCTAGTAACTTTCTAAGCATGATGTTGAAATTTAAGGGCAATTTTCTAAAATATTTGTTGAATTCTCCGCAACTCAGTTGAATCTTCTGAATAACAATACACAATAATTTAAGCATAATACTTTCTCACATGATCTGAGTTAATTGGACTTGATAGTTTGTTGTCGTTGATATGGGTCAAGATTAGAGCTCTCCCAAAGAAAGCCTTCTTGACCACGAATGGTACTTCATAATTTGGGGTCCACTTACAACGGTGATCCTTTTGGAAAGGAAGGATTCGTTTTAAGACTAGATTTCTTTCTCTGAATATTCTTGGGCGCACTTTCTTATCATAAGCCCTCATCATTCTTCTTTGATAGATTGACCTCTACACAATGCTATCATTCTCTTTTCTTCTACGAAGTTAAATTGTTCGTAGCGATTTTGGACCCATTCGGCTTCTTCTAACTTGGTTTGCATGAGGACTCTCAGGGATGAAATTTCTACTTCAATTGGAAGAACGACGTTGCTCCAGTTGACATGCAAAAAAATGTGCAGTATCCATGTAATGTAAAGGGAAGAATTTCATGTCAATCTCTATACGTTACAGTCATCTTTTCCATAATCGGCTTTATGTTTTTGTTGGCAACCTCCATTGTGTCATTCATCTTTGGCCTATACGGGGTTGAGTTTATATGCTTGATCTTAAATTGCTCGCATAACTCATTCATTAGCGTATTATTCAAAATTTTTGTGTTATAAGAAATTATAGTGTCAGGAAGACCGTAGCAACATATGAACTCCTCTTGATGAATTTAATCACAACTCCTTTAGGTACTTCACGATAAGAAGCTCCCTCTACCCACTTTGTAAAATAGTCTATGGCCACCATGATAAATCGGTGTCCATTTGAGGCCTTAGGATCAATGGGTCCAATAACGTCAATTCCCCACATGGAGAATGACCAAGGAGCTGTCATAACATGTAAATGAGATGAAGGAGCATGAGCCTTACATAAATTTGGCATTTATGACATTCTCTAGCGTATTTGATACAATCTGGCTCCATGGTCAACCAATAGTAGCCATCCCTGAATACTTGTCCACCATAATGTGCTCACTTGCATAGTGCCACAAATTCCTTCATGAATTTCTTTCATAATTTGGTTAGCTTTGTTTGCATCCACACATCTTAGAAGCACCATATCATGATTTCTTTTGTACAATATATCACCGTTTAAGAAGAATTTTAGTGCCAACTTTATGAGCGTGCGTTTGTTTTCTGAGGCATTCAACAAATATTTCATGAATTTTATATATTGCTTGATATCATGAAACAAGGTTGGTTGTCTGGTTCTGTTTCTACATTCATACATAAGGCTGGGGTATCTCGCTTCTCAATCTTTATAGGTTGAACTTCTTGATTAAGATCCATGTTGAACAAGACCGCTAACGTGGCTAGCGCATCTGCTATCTAATTATTGTCTCCTGGTAAGTAATCAAAAGTGATTTCATCAAACTTTTGAGAGAGTTATGTGATAATCTTTTTGTAAGGCAATAGTTTGGTGTCTCTTGTTTCCCATTCTCCTCTTAGCTAATGAATCACTAGTAAACAGTCTCCCAAAACTTGAAGTTTCTTAATTTTTATATCTAATGCCTCATATTTAGCCATATTATGAGTACAATCAAAGCACAACTTGACAATAAGAGGGAATAGCTTTCTTTCTGGTGATATCAATATTGCCCTTATTCCATGGCGCAACGCATTAGAAGCCCCATCACACAACATGGTTCATACCTCTGAGTTAAACTATTGTAGAGATGAATTCGTCAAGAAAGTCAAACTTCATTGATTTATAGTCATCTACAGGTTGTTTAGTCAAATAATCATCGAGCGCGCTTCCTTTTATCGACTTTCGAGTGACATAGATGACATCATACTCTGATAAAAGAACTTGTCATCTTGCAATTCAACCTGAAAGAGACGGCTTTTCAAAAATATATATGATAGGATCCATTTTTTAGATGAGCCATGTCACGTAGTATAATATGTATTGTCTTAAACGGCGTGCAACCTATGCTATAACACAACACGTTCTTTCTAGCAGAGAATATCTGGTTTCACAACTTGTAAACTTTTTGCTCAGAAAGTAGATATCTTGTTTTCTTCTACCGAATTCATTATGTTGCCACAGTACACACCCCATTGAGGTTTCTGTCACAATGAGATACAAAATGAGTGGGCGACTTGGAGTTGGAGCCACGAATATAAGAGGAATCTGTAGGTATTGTTTGATCTTTTCAAATGCCCTTTAGCAATCGTCATTCCATATTCCTACATCGTTCTTGCGACGTAACTTACAAATGAGTTCACATGTTGTTGTAAGATGTGATATGAACCTAGCAATGTAGTTCAGTCTTCCCAAAAATCCTTAAACTTCCTTTTACGTATGCAGTGGTGGCATTTCTAAGATTTCTTTGACTTTATCAGGATCACCTTTTATCTCGTTCCGACTTACAATGAAGCCTAACAAATTTCTAGAGGATGGCCCAAATATACATTTTCTTGGATTGAGTTTCAATTTGAATTTTCTCAAACAATCGAACAACTTTTGAAGAACGGTTGTATACGCTTCCCCTGCTTTGATTTAGCAATCATATCATTCATGCAAACTTCAATTTCTTTATGCATTAGGTCATAGAAAAGAGTGATCATGGCACGCTGATAGGTTTCCCCAACATTTTTTAATCCATACGACATGACCTTATAACAAAAAGTTCCCCATAATGTGATAAACGTAGTCTTTTCCTAATCTTCACATGTCATCTTAATTTGGTTATAACCTGAGAACCCATCCATGAAGGAAAAAGTTGAAAAACCAGCAGTATTATCAACTAGCACATCAATATGAGGAAGTGGAAAATTGTCCTTAAGACTTGCTTGATTCAAATCCTGTAATCCATGCACATTCTGACTTGTCCATTTTTCCTAGGTACTAGGACGATGTTTGCTACCCATTTAGGATAATTAGCTACCGAAAAAAATCATGCATCAAATTGTTTTCTAACTTCTTCTTTTATCTTAATTAGCACGTGTGGTTTCATTTTATGTAATTTCAGTCTTATTGGCTTGCATTCAGGCTTAAGTGGCAAGTGATGGACTACAATATCTGTATCTAACCTTGACATGTCTTGATAAGACCAATCAAAAAACGTCGACGTATTCATGAAGAAACTTTATAAATTTTTTACAGCTGGCCATGGGCATGTTAGTATCAATTTTAACCTCTTGGCTCTCTATTGAGGATCCTAAGTCGATTATCTCTATTAACTCTATGTGGGGACCTAACATTTTCTCTTCTTCCTCGACCATTCACAATAACTCTAAAGTAAGTTCAAGACCATCTTCATTATCATTTATTTCTTCATCAGACCCAACCTCGTGTATAAGATTGTATCAAGTTTGCATTTCAGATCATTAACACTTTTAATCTTAGTATTACTGTTTAAAAAGTCGATGATATGGTTTGATGAGAAAGTGAAAGAAAGGGAAATCATATAAATAAATTGGCTAAGAGAATGCAAAACGTAATAAAGTGAAAATAAGAAAGATAAAATGAATGAATTGATAACTCTCTATATTGATATGAAATGAAATGTTGAAACAAAAGCTTAAATTATAAAAACAATCACCAGAACAAAGTTGAACAATTACTTTGATATCTCATTAATAAATAGTGGAGCTCTATGACGGTCCAATTGTTGAGTTCAAAGTCTTCTAGGCACAAGTAAACTAGAGAATCAACTTTCTATTTCTCTTCTATTATTACCGTGATTGTAGAATCTTGACATTTTGAATGAATTACACCGGCAAACTTGAAGAAGTCATAAAGGTGGGGGCTCAACGTCATTTGATAATCAGGTTCACGATTTTCAAATCTTGCCCATCGTATTTCCTTATCATGTTCTTGGGCCCTGATCATATCCCCTTTGCTTGGCTTGTATCCCAACCCAAATCTTTTTGTGTTCTTCAACATATTCAACTGCTCATCCAAGCTTTTGCTACTTCCCCTTGAAGACAATTTTGATAATTGTGGCTTAAGCTTCGTTTTTCGGGCATTGAGGAAGGTCTCGAAACTAGGATATCTTTTTGGCTAGATATGACAACTAATTTACAATCAACCACGAATTTAAGCTTTTGGCGTAATGTTGAGGGACCACTCCAGCTGAGTGTATCTAAGGGCATCCAAACAAGAAGCTTCAAGCAGATGTGATGTTCATGACTTGAAAACTTATGTCAAAGGTGCAAAAGCTGATTTGTATGGGAATTTCAATGTCTCCAACAACCTCACTGCGCGCTCCATCAAAAGCTCTTACTATCATGGTCTTGGGTCTAATGTGAGCGTGTCAACAGATAACCTCTCTAATGTAAATTTCGACATTATGTTCAAAGAGGACTCATTTTCTATGAGAACTTTTGCCTCAATGAATTTTTTACATTTGATGGGGATGTGAAGGCCCTTGGTGTGACCAATACCTTCTGGCAGTATCTCGTCAGCTATGAAAGTTATAAAGCTAGATGTCGTTATGTTCGCGATGATGTTGTCTAGATGATCAACAATTATGTCTTGTGAAACATAAGTTTGATTTAAGATGTCTAGCAGTGTCTTTCGATGAGCATCTAACAGTAATAACAAGGATAATATAGAGATCCTTGTGGGTGTTCGACCTAACTGCTCAACTATCTTATACTCGCTTTGCTTTACCAACTTTAGAAATTTTTTAATTTCTCCCTCAGACGCTGGTTTAGTTTCCAAACTCTTAACCACAATTAGCTGTGTCCTCACTAATCTTGATTTTTCCTTTCTCCCTACCTTTGTGTTTCAGTAGATCATTTGGAGTATAACATCTTCCACTTCTAGTCAAACCACCTATTCCTGTGATGTTATCAATAGGCAGTGGCTTGTGTCCAACAATAACCTTATACCCATAACTCCAAGGTATTGCCTTTGAACTTTTGTATCCAAATTGAGTCGGGACTTGGATAGTGATCTATTTGGGAGCATAACTAGGTGTATTGAGCTTTTCTTGGTAAAAAAAACTATAAGAAGTTTTGGCTTGAAGGAAGAACTTGAATTTTTATAGGATGGAGGTCTCTTCACCGCATTCGTTTCACCTTCTAGTTGAAGATGATTAGTCATAGTAAGAATCTTACAGTCTAACAGTTCATGGACTTTCTGTTGAAAACAATGACCTTGGTGAATTGAATGACCTTTTGCCCCAGGACGGAACAAGCAGGTCAAACTTTCATCATATCCTTCATAAGTGAAATCAGGGGAAAGATACTCAATATTGATATATCCCTTATCAAACAGCATCTCGAAAAGTTGTCCCACGAGAGTCAAATTCTGTGGCACTCTCCTTCCGACTGCCTCATACTTTTCTAGTACATTCATCTGAGGGTTCTGGTGATTTGGAAGAGGGCTATTGTTGACATCGTGCTCATTTCCTTTCTTAAAATTCAGCCACCCTGCTTTGATTAATGCTTGCACTCTATGTTTCAACACCGTACAATTTTCTGTTGAATGCCTAATGGCTCTGGCATGATAATCACAGTAGGCATTCGAATCGTACCACCTCGGATAATGTGGCTGTATAGAATTCATCGGTATTGTGCTAGTTGGTTATTATGAAATAGTTGATGTATGAGCTCTGTATAGGTTATTAGGATGGGATCAAACTAAGTTTGCTTCCATACCCCTCTATTGTTGGGCCCCTGAGCATAAGGAATGGTTGGTTGCCTTTGAACTTGGCAACCTTGTTGCGCAGGGGTCCGTGGACTTTGCATAAAAGGAGAAAGATATTGTGATGATGCATTATCTACATAAGGTTGATAGTATGCGTATGAAGACATGTAATAATTCGGGGGTATGATGGCATTCTGTTGTTATTAGGATGCGATTGTTGCCTCCATGCAGGATGGTCTGCTCTTCCTACCATTTCCCTCTCTCCTTCTTTCATCTTTGGAAGGTTTGCCTTTTTCATAGCTGAAGATCCTGTTGTATCTGTTATCTTGCCATGCTTGACTCTATATTCAATTCTTTCTCCTATCACCATGATATTAGAAAAATTAGTTAAGGCGCTTTCGATCATTATGTCATAAAAGGGAGTCTTAAGTGTATTGATGAACATGGTTGATAGCTCTTTATAAGTCAAAGGAGGTTGTACTTAAGCAGCAGTGTCCCTCCACCTCTAGGCATATTCTTTGAAGCTTTTGGTGCTCTTCTTCTCCATTCTTTGTAGGTCCAATCTATCTGAAACCATATCTATGTTGTGCTTGTATTGCTTCAAGAAAGAATCAACCAAATTCTTCCATGAGGATATGTGAGCACTATCCAGTTGCATATACCAGTGATATGTTGGACTAGTTAGACTATCTTGAAAACAATGAATGAGCAACTTGTCATTTTGAACATACGCCGCCATCTTCCTACAATCATAATTAGGTGATTCTTCGAGCAAGAAGTTCCATCGTACTTTTCAAACTCTAGTATTTTGAATTTTGGAGGGATAACAACATCAAGTATTAGGCATAACTTGGTAGCGTCAATAGTGCCAAAGACATTTGTTTCTTTTATGGCTCTTAATCTTTCCTCAAGAATGTCTAGCATTTCACGACTAGTGGTCTTTTGATCGCTTCCAGTGAGTTTCTTTCTGACTTCCAGATCGTCTAGGTTAAAAATTGTGATTGTTATCTTAAGCGGGTCTTCTTTTGGGATTTGTAGCTCGACACGAACGTTTATAGAACCTTATTCGCTCTTGTTGGAGAAAGGAAAAAGATGTTGTTCGATTGGAACATTATCTCATAATGTGAGTACAACGGATTCGCGTTGATCGAGCTATTTTATTATTCTATGTTTTTAAAAAAGAAAATAAATAAATAATTGAAGGTAGAATGAAATGAAACTAAAAGTCAATAACAGTTTAATAAAGATAAATATAATGTAGTTGTTTACAATAGGAAAAAATAAAAAATTAATAAAAACGACCAAAGTGCCCAAGGTCTTTACAAATCATCCCTAAGAACTTATGCATATCTTCAACATTGGGCACCATCGATGGGACATCTTTTCTTAATTCTCTTGCCTATGCAGCAAATCCCTGAGAGCTCCTACCCATTATTCTTAGAGTATCCATTATTTGATTGACTTTTTTGATGATTGCTTGAAAATCATATTTTAGGAGCTCATAATCATCCCTTATCCAATTACGCTCTGTTTCAAGCTGCCTAAAATTTTGCATTATCTCATCGGTCGCCTTTTGGTATACAATGAGTTGAGAATCTAAGAAATCTGCATAATTTTTCAGGATTTTATAGTCCTCTGTTTGTTCATTCATTCTAATATGAAGACTATCGAGAACTTGACGGATGTCAGAGTTGGTTTTTTCCAACTCTTATGTCTGTATTTTTCGTTTCTCGGTGGCCTCCTTCAGTTCATAGACCAACTTTGAAAGATAGACTTTCTCATCATTAAGATTCTTAATTTGATCTTCCTATAGACGAAAACTTCCTTAGTTTAGGCTCTCTCATTTTTTTATCAGACGATTTTTTTTATTCAGTTGCTTGAAATCTGGATCCAATAATTGGTAATTCTTTTTTAGCTAAGACTGATTCCTTAGAGCTTCTTTCACATGTTCGAGCTCTCTGGTCACTTTTGTTGCATGATCCCTCCATTGATCCATTTCTCTTCTCAGCTTTTTATTTTCTTGTTCTAAGGTCCGGTTCTTTTTTATGACCTCTTTGTGCTCTATCCACCATTGGCTTGGTCTATCTGGAACCATTTTTTTTAAGATGTTGGGTCACTAGAAATGGTGGCCTCTACCTTTCCTGTGCGGTAGCGAATATACTCACGTGTGGCTCCCTCACAATGATCACTATCGTTGATTCTTCTTACAGCTTTCCAAAAGTTCATTTGCGAGCTTCTTCTTTTTATTAGAACTCTCATGATCATATGAAAACTCTAGATCTTTCAGGTCGTGAGTCACAGGATGAATGACTTGAACCAGGGACCTAGTAGAAGAACGGTATAACAATTTCTACATTTATATACCATAGTCTTCATAAGCATCCATTGAGCTTTCCAAATTATATTTTCTTATTTGATCTCTGAAAAGAATGATGCATTTTTTGTGGTATGTGGGCTCCCAAGCAGCTGTACCAAATTCACTAATAGTATTTCGCGCCATATTCCATATACTTTGGGCACTTGAAATTTTCTGAGAATTTGATATGGCTATGCATCAAGATATGGAGAAGCTAGACACAGCATCTTAATCTTCCTTCTTTGGCGATCTATAGTTGTTTAGGGATTTGAAGGTTTCTATCAGAAGAGGTATGATAAGGTTGACTTTTTGTTCTACACTGAAGAACAATTTGATGACTTGACCATCAACATACCCTTTTGCCTTAGGATATAATATTGTCCCATAAATGCCTTAGGTATGATAAGGTTGACTTTTTTTTGCAAACTTTTCCGCTCTCATTTTTTTTACTCTTGTTCTTCCTCTTTTCTACTTCTCTCTATCTTTTTTCTTTTTTTTATCTTCTTTTACTCTCAACAATGGCGGAAGCAACAAAAAAAGAGAGCTATCTCACCCCTAAGGTATGCTACTCCCTCTTTCTGCTCTCTTTTTTTTTGGTAAATAGAGCCCATGAGCTAAAAATAAAAAGTAAGAAAAACAATAAATAGATGAGAGAATGAACTATGCATGTGTGAAAATGAATATGAAATAGATCTGATTTTTTTATGGAGAAATAGTAGATCCAGGGCAAATACATGTAAATATTAAAGGGAGCATATGGAGTTAAAAAAAGAGCAAAAAAAAAAAAAAATGAGCTAATAACTTTTGCTACATTACTCTTCTATAGGACACTTGAGAAATAAATGGAAGAAGCACAAAAAGGAAAAATTAGCATATTGTTTGAGGTGCTGATTTGGGACAAAACCCCACCAAATACAACCTTCAAATATGCTTAATCACCCATTCAAGCTCTCTAATTTCCTCTTTTTTTTGTGATTTATTATGAAACACTCTTATCTCTCTCTGTATTTTTTTGTAATTTTTTTCTATATTTTTTTTTTGTATTTTCTGTATGTTTATGCCCTCTACCCAATGTGTAAAAAGAAAAGGGTTTATATAATCCAAAATATTTCTGTTTTTGTGGGGTAAAAGAAACTGGCTATATTTGTGAATTTGAAACCATGTCAAAACAAGCCATTACCTAAAAAGAGTGTGAAATTTGGGAACACAAATCAAATTTTGAAACCAAACTCACTTCTTTGATTTTCTTTGCAAACACCAAACAAAAATCAAATTGAATAAGTTCAATTAAAGGGAAAGAAACAAATTAATTAAAAAAAGTGACATTCAAAATTAACTAGTACTTAAAAAAAAAGATTAATTTTAAAAGAATCGGGCAAAAATACATGGCTACAGTATGCCCCCCTTTGTACATCTTTTTTTTTTTCGAAAGGTGGACAAAGTCAAAGACAATATGTTACCTGGATTGAGTTTCAAAATGGGTTTAACAAAATGCTGGGGGCTAGGGATAAACGAGCACAATTGCAAGAAAAAGGCGTCAAGGGCCTGGGATAAACCAATGCCACATGACAAGAGTAAAATGATAGAGGCCAAGAAAGTACCATCGTAGCAAAACGTCAAGGGCGAGGGATAAACAAGCGCCGCACGACAAAGAGCAAAATGTTGGAGGCCAAGGAAGTACCATCGCAACAAAACGTCGAGGGCTAGGGATAAACAAGTGTCACTCGACAAAGAAAAAGCACTGGAGACCAAGTATAAACAAACGTCATCGCAGCAAAAAGACATCAAGAGCCAGAGGATAAACAAGCGCCACATGACAAGAGTAAAACGAAACGCTGGAGGCCAGGGATAAACAAACGACATCACAGCAAAATGTCGAGGGCTAGGGCTTAACAAGCACCACATGACAAGGGTAAACAAAATGCTAGAGGTCAAGGATAAACAAGCATCATCGCAACAAAAGGTGTCTGGGCCAGGGATAAACAAGCGCCACATGACAAGGGTAAACAAAATGCTGGAAGTCAGGGATAAACAAGGGGTATCGCAGCAAAAGGTGTCTGGGGCCAGGGATAAACAAGCGCCACATGACAAGATAGAGTATCGGGACCCATTTTGAAAATGTGATAAGAAGGTGAGAACTTAGTGCTGGCGTGATGGTGTCTAGGCACTTTTGGTGAATCATGAATGGACGAGGTTTTCTTGGTTAACCTTCTGATAAAACTTCATCCACAATTTGCCCCAGCGTTTATGTGTGTCACTTGGAGATAACAAGTTATTTGTCTTTTTCGTTTGTGTATATTTAAGAATCAAGGCAATAAATTGATGCATCTTTTTTGTTGTTTGACTTACTTCTATGATGGAAGTAGACGAATGCACATTTATAATATAAGACATGTTTATACAAGTAGAATTTACATGTTATACATGTTTATCATACAAGAGTGTCATGATAATGTTATACAACACGTGTCATTTGCGTTATGCTGCTTTCCTAGCTTTTCTTTCTTTTATGAAAATGCAATGGAAGATAAATTCAAGGGATAAACTCAATGTACATGTATGCAAGTGTAATTTTTATGTGGTGAATGTGTTTAAGCAAATATGCTGTGTGTGAAAATATACAATGCTAAAGCAATTTTTTACTTGAAATAATGCTCTTTTATTTATTTACCTTTTTTTAATGATAGGATGAAATGAGAAGTTACTAAGTGAATGAGTTTAATAAAAAAAATGTATGATATTTTGGACTTTCAAAATGCAAAGATGCGAAAGAAAATATGCAAATCTTTTCATGAGAATG
>JAOANK020740188.1:0-11051 GCA_026257165.2 Telfairia occidentalis | reverse complement strand
TTATAGCACTTTAAAAGAGATACTTTAGAGCTTTAAATTTAGTAGTTTAGTGGGTTGAATTGTGTACTTTAAGGCTTTATTTGTTGAATTTGTAGGAACCGAGCATTTGGACGCAAAAATAAAGATTTGGTGTTGTTCAGGTTTAAAAATGAGCCTGGGAAGGGTAAATTCGTCTAGGGAACGAAGAAGATAGGTTAAAAAGAGCCAAAACCCAAGAGCGCAGCATCTCAACGCTAGAGCGTTGAGATGCTAAAATAGTAAGAAGAAAGTCAGCAGCTACAAAGTTGAGATGCTGGCCTTTAGATGCTCGATGCTAGAGACGGTAGCATTCAAATTTTTGAACTACGTTCGAGACGTTACTTCAAAGCATTGCCGACGCTACGTCTAATTTTTTTCACAATTTTACAAATAGGCTGTGGCATTTTGGTAATACTAAAGCACAACGTCTCGACGCTGCCGACAAATAGTATATAATTTCTTTTTGCCGCTAGGTTACGAGGAGATCCTTTTGGAGGGTGAATTTCGAGAGTTATTTGTGGTCTATTGTTCTGGAGTCGTGGGGAAGTCTTGGCGTGCTCGGTATAAAGTTTTGACACCTCGAGAAGTGTGTTTACAGCCAAAAATCGTGGATTCTTTCAAAAGTTCCTTCGTATCTTATACTTTTTATGTCTTCTGTATTTGGGATTTTTCTTGAGAAATTCATGATGAAAAATAGTAGCTAATTCCCTTTGGTTTTAGGGTGTTGGTTGTAATGAACTCTTACAATTATTGATTTTCTTTTGGAATGTAATTTTGTACCGTTTTGTTCTAAATTTCAACACATTAATCATTGCATTGAACTGACTATTGAGTGTTATGTATGTTGTTTTTATTATTTTGCTCGAGAGAGAGGGTGGTAATTTAGACCAAAGATTTTACATGTTTACTTTTCTATGCCCGATAGTGATGGAAAAGTTTGCGAGGTCCATGATAGGTTATTTTTATGCCACTTTTAAATTCTTATCTTGAGACATTGAATAGGGAATTAATTGCGAGAGTTGGTGGACCTCAAGAGGTAGAAACCTGAGTTAATCAAACTTAGACTTAGAAAATTTGTAATCAAATGTATCTCATGAGTTAATTAATTGTTTAATTGTGTCAACCACACTAGCTAGTAGCTAATAGGCTCCTCGTTTGATCAACTTTTCTACCTTGAGAGGGGAGATGATCCTCGATGTAGCTCTAGCATGCGATCCTTTGAACTTGAAGCTAGTTCCCAAAGATGGGCTGAAGATCACCTCCTTATGGAAACAATCAATGACGACATGGTTCATAGACAACTACTCCATGTCCAATACAACATCGAAATCTGCCATGTCTAATACAATCGAGTTTACATCCAAAAGAAGGTCCGACACCAATACATTGCAGTCCCTAACACCACCACTAGCCACTAACACTACTCGTGCTAGGGTAGAAACTGACAACATAAAGCCAAAGGGTTCTATTGCTAACCTAGCCTCTTTTACAAAACTAGTGGAAATAAAAGAGTGCGAGGAACCTAAATAAAAAATTACTAGTACCAAGTGACCCAAGATAGGCAATGTACCTGTCACCACGACATTGGAATTGTTAGCCTCCTAGCGAGTAGTGGCAAAAACTTTGCCCTACTAGCAGTTGCCCTATCTTGGGTTAATAGTCTAGCCTCCACCTTTTGTGGCATTCTTGTGGCAATTTACCGTTATTGACCCTCCTGGTGGCACTTATAACATAACTTTGTACCACACCATCCCTAATGATGCTTTCTACACTGCTTGCACAACGGTCTTCTCGTTATAACCTAGCTAACCCTGGCCCTGATTCTGGTTAGGTTTGGCAAAACTATGCTGGAAGCAATGAAGATGTGTGGGTGTCAGGCAAAACTGCCCTCAACCGCCCCCTGATGCCAAAGGTGTCTAAGAATTACTGGCCTCTAGTGTCGTTTGTGTCTGCCCACCAGCCTATTTTGCATCAACTAAGGAAGCTGCTAGCAATGCCATGGCGTAATCCTACGGTGAGAAAGCTGCCACTACTTTGTGAACTTCCTCTTTAAGGCCCATGATGAACCATTTTGTTTTCTTGGCATCTGAGTCCACCATTTCCGAAACAAAAAGTGACAACCTCATAAATATCCCCTCATATTTTTCCACAAAATGGCTACCTTGCTTCAAATTTAGGAACTCAGAATGCTTCTTGAAGCAAGCACTAGTCGGGTACTACTGTCTAAAGAATGTCTCCCTAAACTGCTGCCACATCACAAGCCTTACTAAAACATCAATCAACCGCTTTGTCGACTCCTACCATAGCATCACATCTCCTCTTAATATGAACACTACACACTGAACTTTTTGCTCTTCAAGGTAGTCCATATAATGAAAGATGACCTCTATGGATGTAAGTCATGACTTGGCTTTAGTGGGATCAACCACCACCCCGTCAAAGCTCTTGGGATTGTACTTCCAAAAGCCTTTCAAATATCTTGCCCGAAGGGACACATTCCCTTGATTTTGGAAGAATTACAGCATTTGAGTGTTAACGACAGCCTGAACCAATACTTGTACGTCCTTTGCCGTCAGTAGTACTGTTATCGGTGGGGCCTACTGCTCTTCCTATGGAACCATGTTGCTCCGGTAGAGGGACCTGCTGCTCTATTGGTTACTCTTCGGGTTGCACTTCTGGCTCTGCCTCAAGATAGGCTTTGAGTTCCACCTTAGATTGGTTCTTCCACGACCTCTGCCTTTGCCTCGTTGACCAGTTCCTCTACCGTAGGGAGGAATAATCTAAAACATAAGTTCAATCAACCTAACTATTGCATACTCATGAAGCAAAACTCACCAGAACCAGACAACAAACGTAACACGTTTTCTCAGAGCACAAGTAACCTTATTTTAAGTTAGAGCATACTTGGTGGTGATGAGATGGTTGCTACCTGGCCATGGTGACACACTAATGCTTACGACGTAAGCGGTCAACACAAAAGTATTTTCTCTAATACCAATTGTAACGACTCGACTTCTAGAGATAGGCTACCTAGGACTGCTACTAGCATGCATGCTCGAAAAAAGAGATTTGCAAAATATTCAAATGCTAAAATAACCAATAATGTAAATATAGATAAATAAGTTCAAACTTAATTAAATGATACTAGGATCCCAATTTTAAGTAAAATAATGATAAACTAAGCACAAATAGCTTAATGTTCAAAAGACGACAACCAATTCGAAAACTACTAAATCGAACGACGAAAAATCAACAATATGCGAAAAACTAAACTCTTGGCCAAGACCCTTATTGCAATCCACTTCTCATTAGTCACCTTGGTAGCCCTTATTCTTACCAAAAAAAAAAAAACAATAGGAAAATGTTAAGTATAAAATACCAAGTAAGTAACCTCGACCCCTGGGGTCAGACATGCAAATACAAACAGTCGTACATCTTATGTGGGACCTATACCCTATCTTACACAAAAATACATACTATCTCATGGAGGAACTTCAATATAAGCACACAACATAGCACACAACAGAGAATGCATTCTCGTGGAAACCCTCACTATAGAACTGAGTAGAGATACAAATCTCATGGAGGAACCTTATATAAGCGCACAACAAAGCACCCTACAGAGAATGCGTTCTCTTGGAAGCCCTCAATATAGCACTGAGTAGAGAAACAAATCCCGTGGACGAACCTCAAATAAGCGCACAACAAAGCACCAAACAGAGAATGCATCTTGGAGAGGTCCTCCATATAGAACTAAGCAGAGATAGTATAGCTCTATATGTACATGCAGCACACATTCAAATTATGCATAGGTCCCAAATAATCACATTGCATACAATCGAGCCACTAAGGCATCCAACGTTCCAATATATACATGAAACTCTCAGCATCTCATAATCGACATATACATGCTCATCATCACAACAATCTCATGCTCAAATCCTCCAATACACATGATAAGCATAATCAATCAAACAAGTCAAACAATTTTCGACCTAGCCCAATGGTTTATCCAGGAGCGAAGCCAGTTACCTCTATTACAAAGAAAAACAGAAAGTGAATCCTAAATGATCCGGTATTGAATTCCTTAAGCAACCTAAGTATAAATTCTCATAATACCCTAATTAATATCCTAAGGTCTAATTAATCTAAAATTAAAATGAAAAGTTAGGGTTTTTGATGTGCATTCGAGGTATGGAAGACACTGTTCTTTCTAGCCCAGCCACAGCCAACGCACTGCCACCGTGCGTCCCTGTCCGGTCACGTGCCTTTCACGCTCTGCCTCGAATTCGTGAACAGGGACCAAATTTAGATTATACTCAACTTCAAAGGTTCAACGTTGCTAATATCAGACCAAATGGAGCTCCCACGTGCTGCCAAGCGTGGGCTGAAGCTCGGTGCATGTGTCACATGTGCCACCACTGCAGAACGCTTCCACTACGTCTGTCGCCTCACCACAACTTTGATCCTGATTCTGCTTCAACCAACGTGTAGATGTTGACTCATTCTTCTTCTCGACCCTTTGTTTCACCAAAAAATTCCTTTCTAAGGGTCGAGAAAAGGAGAAAACCATCGTTAAAAGGGAAATCTCGAGAAAACATAAAGACCGATAACTCTACTGCCTTACCTGTTTTGTATAGGGTATGGAGAGACGATGAATAGGTTGTCCTAAGAAGAAGAACTTGAACAGAGCAAGGGAAGTAGGGAAAAATAAGGAAAAGGAAGAAAATGCTTTGCCAGCCACCTATCGCAGGCGTTGTCGTTAGTTAGCCTCTGTCGCTGCCCACTGTTGCCGTCGAGAAGGGAGTTGTGAGTGAGAGGAAGAAGTTTTTGGAAGGGGAGAGGTCTCTAGCATGAAAGGGGTGAAGGAAAATAAGAGGGAATTTCTCTTTGGTAAATTAAGGAGGTATGGTGCCTAGGTCCTCAACAATATATTTATAGGGTGCACCCCAACCCCCAACCCTAACCGTAATTTCCATAATTATGAAGTTACCATTATTTTAAATTCTCCCCTATTTCCAAAAAATAAAAATTCCTCTTAATTTAATAAAACAAAATTTATTGTTTTCCATTCCAATTATTAACATTAACAAACTAATCCCTTAAATTAATTGTACAATAACACACTAGAAGAGAATTAAATTAATGGAATGTTACATTAGCTTTGTCTATCGATAGATTCAATCCATTCGGTAACATGAGTATGGCAGAGAGTACGTGGTAAGCAATATTAATTCCATATAACATACCACCTTAGAAATGTATGAAAAAACATTTTTCTTTATGTCATTACTCATATCAGGTCCAAAATGTCATGGGAAGGTGATAGATATATATTTACAACTATTTATTGATGAATTGAAAGATTTGTGGAGTATTGGAATTGAGAAGTATGATGCTTGTAGTGGTCAGAACTTTCAACTTGATTCAACTTTAATGTGGGCAATCAATGACTTTCGAGCATATAATAATTTGCTAGAATGGAGTACGAAAGGATATAAGGCATGCCCAGTTTATAATCAAGATGTTACTTATGACCAACTACATAGTAAGATATGCTACATGGGACATCGTTGATTGTTACCTATAAACCATTCTTGGTGCAAAAGCAAATAGTTCAATTGAAAAGCATAACATAAACATGCCCCATAACATTTTTCAGGATTAGATGTCTTTATCGAGCTAGAAGCTATAGTTTTTCAACCACTTGAAAAAGCTATAAACATTTTATAGTAGAAGAGAAAATGTCTCCATTTTGAATTAAATTGGGTAAAGAAAAGCATATTTTTTGAGTTACCATATTTGTCTACTCTTAAGATTCGTCACAAACTTTATGATATGCATATTGGAAAGAATAGTTGTGATAATGTTATGGGTACATTGTTAAATATTGAAGAAAAACAAAGGACACCAATCAAGCACTCAAAGATTTATTACAGTTGAACATTAAGAAGGAATTACATCCTCAACGTGTTGGGAATGAATTGGTGAAACCGCATGCTAGCTACACTTTAAAAGTCGCCAAAAGAAAAATGTTGTGTAGCTTTTTAATGACGGTAAAATTCCCAAATAGTCTTGCATCAAACATATCAAGATGTGTTAGTGTTAATGTTGGCAAGATATATGGACTAAAAAGTCACGACTCAGATGTGTTGCTGCAAAGAACTTTACCAGCTGAGGTTCATCCTTTTGATACCCAAGGATGTGAGTGGTATGATTGCAGAATTGTTGAATTTTTAAAATACTTGACTGCGCAAACATGAAAAGTTGAGGCTTTGAATAAGCTACAAGAAGCAATCATAGTGATTCTATGTAAACTAGAGAGAATATTCCCTCCGACATTATTCGATATTATGGTTCATCTAGCTATACATCTACTGAAGGAAGCCAAACTCGCTGGACCTGTCAGTTATGGTTGAATGTATTCGATTGAGAGGTATATGTTATTTATTTGTTTAGTTTAGTTTTAAAAGTACTTATTTATATAACAATGCTCGTAGAAGTTTAAGGACATTAAACAGTACGTATGAAATAAAGCTCGCCCTTAAGGATACATAATTGAAGAATTTGTTGTAAAAAAAGCATTAACATTTTGCTCGATGTAACCAATTGGAATTGAAACAAAGTTCAATAGTATAAATAGGAATGTAGATTTGTTTGACTTGATTAACTCAAATGAACATTTGTTTGTATTTTTCCAAAATGCACGTCCAATTGGTAGTTTACAGATGAAGTAACTATCCCATTTAAAGTTACAAACAGCTCATTGGTATATCTTAACAAATTGTGAAGCAGTAGATCAATACATGCAGCATGTAATTTCAAAGTCTGAAAGCATTATTGATATCTCTCTAAACATCTGTTCATTATTCATTTCATCTCGTAGAGAATATGAGATGCAATTACAACAAGGCTAGAGTCGTAATGTAGCAAGATTGCATGAACTACTATTTTCAGAATAATTTAAACGAAAGGCCAGCTTATTAGTTTCTGTTAAAACATATACTAAAAATTGTATACTTATTTGGTTTCCAGCTAAACCTATCCTTAGATGCAATCAAAAGTTCATGCACAAGGTGCATACACTTGCTCGTGGTCCTAAAAGTCGAGTCAATTTAAGTAGTGTATGTGTTATCAATGGATTTAGATTCAACTTAAAAGAGTGTGATGATCATTGCATAAGTCAAAACAGTGGAGTATGCATTTTTGGTGGAGATGGTAACAAGAGATCCAACTTCTACTGTGTCATCAAAGAGGTGATTGAATTAAGTTATATTAATAGGATATGAGTTCAGTTATTTAGGTGCAATTGTAGTGATACAAATCCGAAGAAGAATCAGTTGTCAATACCAAAATTTTTTTAGTATAGATCCACGACACTTTTTGTGTAACGACCCGACATCTAAGACTCCATTTCTTAAGATCATTACTAGCATGCATAAACTTTTATGAAAAGACTTGTGAAAGTTTCATGCGATGAAAACAAATATTTTATATAAGTACTGAAATGTAAGTTCTATAAGAAATTTAAAACTTAGCTAGGATCCCAATTTAAAAACCAATTCGATGAATAAACTCAACATAAGGAAATAGTTCAAAACACATACACTTCAAGTTTCAAACAAAACTTAAAAATGGTGGGAGACATCTTAAACATGCGGAAGACTAAAATCTCATGACCATAGCAACCATGCAGCTGTCTCTCGTCAACCACCATAGGCGATCTTGTTATCACCTAAAAGGAAAAATTAGAAAAGAATGAGTATAAAAATAGCCAGTAAGCAATTTCGACCCCTAGGGTGAGACATGCATACACGAACTCTAATTTAGAGTATGTGGGACCTACTCTTTTATTTGTACATAAAAGATAATCACATATCATATAGGACCGTCAATATCACAACACTTGATCTCATCCTTCTGCCTCTCACTTGAGGTACGTGTGAGGGCTTTCTAGGAACCAACTACTACTAATGGTAAAGGTACCCAGTCAACATAGCCAAGTTTCCACCCATACCGACCCCCTTGTAATTAGAGATGGTTGACACTATCAAATGGGATGCAACATGCACTCTATTATGCAAAGGTCCCAAACAATAACATAACAACAACATACGGTGCCCGTAGCATCGAATATGCACCATACATACGATGCCCATGTCATCTCACATGTATACATTATATATATAATGCTCACAAGATGCTCATTGCAAAACACAATACAACTCATCATGCTGAACAAAGGAAACACATATCATATTACAAGCATCAAACAATTGTCTAACCTAGCCTGAAGGCTTATCAAAGAGCGAAGCCACTTATCTTAATTCCAAAGTTCCAAATACGATCTTTGTGGCCCGATCGACAGTCTCTCTAGTAAACCTAATATGAATTAGAACCTCGGTCTAGTTAATACCCTAAATTACATTAAAAAAAATCCAATTACATAAAAAAAAAATTACAGCTGGAAAGAATAATTTCCACCAAAACACACTATCTAAACGCTGTTGTCTTGCAGCTCATGCGCTGCCCACACGCCGCGGTCCAGAAAATCCTTCTCTTACTTTTGCATAGCCCAGCCATTGATCTACTTATTCTTCCTATTCGTGTGTTGGAACTTCTCTTCTAGTCGCCCCATGCACTGTCGGAAGTCTCATGTTGGAAGAATTCACGCGTCTTTGCCCCTCTGCTATAGTCGTCGTAGCTTCGGCAAGAAGAAAAGCCCAACGTCGTTCGCCGCATTATAACTCTACAAAAGAGAGTTATTATGAGTCTTTTAGATTAGATTTTATCCCCTTAATTGAGTAATTATCTCTGATTCATGGATTAATTGCTTGAATTGTCTTTGTTTTGTAATTAAAACTCTTGAGAATTTCCACATTGTTGAATTATTTTAGTTAGGAGAACAATTGAATAAAATTGAAGAAAAGTATGCTTAATTTCTACTGATTCTAGATATTTTTTCACCAAATAGATAATGAAGCATTATTTTAGCAGAATTATTGATCGGGCACTTTTGGAGCAAAATGGATAGAGAATACGTGCGAGAATAATGGAATTTCAAAATACATAAGTAAAAATTCGTTTACAGATTTAATCGACCATTGAATAAATGACACTTGGATGATTTAACCTAATTATCTCTTAATCATAGGACGAGAGCTTTAAATAGAAAGAGTTGTCGCGAAAGAGAAGTGTTCAACTTGTAGCAGTATTTTTAACTTAGAGTTATTTCTTTATTGAATTCTTTCGAGCAATCTTAAGACTTCATCAAATTCTAGTACAGAATAACTCACGGAAGGAAGAAACTCCATTGAAGGCTTGAGTAGAAATAACGATTATTGCAACTTCTTTTGTGGAGCAATAGGATTCTTCCGTTCCTTTAGAGCTCTCTTCTTAGCAATGCATTCACCATTTTTATTTAATTTTTCAATGTCTGTTAGACGATGTAGCATGAACTAATCACCTTTACATGAGAATTAAGGGTAATGTTATTGATCTGGATTGGAATTGAAGTAAATCTTATGTAATTGAGTTGTTTTAAGAGTGTTCTTTATTACTTCATGTTGATATCTGTTTGGCCAACACACATGAATACCTTTTCTATGTTTCGAGAGAAAATAGGAGTAGATTGATTTTAAAACACATTAGCCTCCAGATTAGGTTAGCGGCTAAGTAAGTGAGGAGGTTAGAAATAATCACTCACCTAATACACAAAAACAACAACTTTAACTAATATAGTTTAATGCAAATTAACTTGAGATAATTTGAAAATCTGAGAGGATTCTGAGACTATTGTTGTGTGATTTAATTATGAAACTCTTTTGCTTCAACATTCTGTTGGAAGGACAATAGCATTATACCTTAATCCTGCACTATTCATTCATATTGTTACAACTTCGAAAGCATTATTTTTATTCTATCATTTAATTTAATTTAACATTATTTACAAAAATCATCAATCATATATCTTGGTTACTCTTTGTATTACTAAGAGATTAAGTTAGAATAATTCAAAATCTACTACTAATCCTCGTGGAGACGATGTAAATACTAATCACTTGTTGCTAGCTGTGTGATACCACACGAAAATGTGCTATCCTTAGGCTTAGTTCTAGCTAGTTTTGTTCTATAATTTCAGTACTTTCACGTGTTTTTATGTTAATTTTTAGGTACTGAGCTTAATTAGAAGAAAATATGATTTCGGGTTGTTCAGGTCGAGAAACGAGCCTAAGAAGACAAATTTTGGCTAAGGAAAGAAGAAAGGAGGCCAAAATACCAATGGACCCGAGGAGGCAGCGTCAAGACGCCATGCCCAGGCGTTGAGACGCTGGGAATTGCTGGAAAATCTGGGTTTGGATCATCAGTGTTGAGACGCTGCTCAACGGCGTCTCAACGCCGAAGCAATTCACGCAGCGTGAGCGCGCACCCATGCCTCGCCGGCAGTGTGGCCACGCCGCGCAACGCTACGCTCAACTCTCCCCAATGTGCGCGCAACAGCACGCGCACCTCCATCCATCCGCGCGCAATGCCCCAGCGTTGCGATGCCCCTCGACGCCGCTGACCCACATGCGCGAGCCCATGTGCGCGCGCCTATGCTGCTGCACAATCCCTGGCAGCGTCTTTACACTGTTTTCAGCGTCTCGATGCTGCCTAATTTTGTCGCTCTAAATGATGCTCGCGCAGCACATCTGTTGACCAACCATGACCGGCGTCGAGACGCTGACTTATGGCGTCTCGACGCTGTTGGCAGTGACCTCTTTTTAAGCTAATTTTTCATTCCAAAAACGAGGAGGCCATTTGGAGAACTGAGAGCACGACTTGGAGCACGACTTGGAGCACTGTGTTTCAGAAGGAGAGGGAGCTCCCCATGGAGTCCCCAGAGCAATCCGAGGCTCGTGATTGCCGGTCTTACGTCGAGAACGAGTTTGGCATGTGTCTTTGGGAGTTTTCTTCCCCTTTTTTATACTTGTTTCGTTTTGTGTTTTTCTTTGGGATTTCTGTTTTAATTGTGAATTTGAGTGGCGGAATTC
>JAOANK020740077.1:0-11051 GCA_026257165.2 Telfairia occidentalis | reverse complement strand
GAAATAATATTATTTTAATATTTGATATTAAAATAATTAAATTAAATTAAAATTATTTTAATTTAATTATATGATTTTTTTTTATTTGATTTTTGAAATTAAATAAATCAAAAATAAAAAGGAAAAGAGAAAAAGAAAAAAAGAGAAAAAGAAAAGGAAATGGATAATGGAATTCTCCATAAATCCATTTTCTCTTCACTTTCTCTTGTCAAGACACCTCTTGATTCATCATTAATTGAGTGTCAATTGATGGTGAATCAAGCTTGCATGATTTCCTCTATTATTAAATCATGTTAAATTGATTGGAAAATTTTGTGTCTTGAAGGTGATTTCTCCCAAACAAATCAACTCCCCAAAATACATACATCCCTCCATTTCCTCTCAAATTTACCACGATTTTGGATCCCACAATCCGTTCTAACCCCCGGAGAATAGTCGAGAAGATTCTAGTGGTAGTCCAGAAAGTGATTGTGACCAAATCCGTGGAGAAACGAAGGAGAATTTGATCTTCAAAAGTAAGTTTCCTAATTTCTCTAGTATTTCAATTTTAAAAAGCATGCTTTATCATTTATGACCAATGTATATATCATATATTTAAGATTTTAAGAAAAAAAAAAACTAAAAGTGTTTCTTCTTGATTTTCTCTCTCATTTTCAAATCTTTCCCAAATTTTCTCCAAAAAATACTCCCTCCCTTTTCATTCTCAAACGATTTTCTCTTTTATTTTCAAATCTTCTCCACAATTTCTCAAAAAACATCCCCCCTCATTTCTAAATCTTCTCATTCTCAAACCTCAACCAAAAAAAATCATCCTCCTTGTGTCCAGCCATCCAAAACCGTGAAAATTTATCATCCTTCGACTTTTTTATTTCAAAAAGAATTCAAACTCACACCATCATTCACTAGTAAGTTTTCAAAATATCCTCCTTCGATTTTAGGCTAAAATTCCCAGCGAACAACCAAAAAGAAAAAAAGAAGAAGAACACATTCATTGTAGTAACTCTCCAACCACTAGATCTCATCAACATCAACGATTTCATGGAATGGACATTCAACAAGAAGGTGGCTTGATTCTGCTCCTAGAAGCTACGCAAACAAATCACAGTTCTGAGAAATTTGCGTCGACGGCCGCCTAGTCGAGGTATGTATGATTCACATAATTAGCAAATACGGGTATATATGATTCATAAATATGGGTAAATATGATTCACTTTCTATTAAATACAGGATATATGATTCACTAAATGGGGTATATATGATTCATTACATGGTACATATGATTCACTATACGCGGTATATATGATTCACTTACTAGTAAATATAGGGTATATATGATTTACTTATTAGTAAATACGAGATTCACTTACTAGTAAATACGTGTTATGATTCACTATATGGGTATATATGATCCACTTACTAATAAATAGGGGTATATATAATTCACTATATGGGGTATATATATAACGAACTTTTTGTTTTTTTGTGGGAAGATAAATTGTGAATTCGTAAATGGTTTGCAAAACAGGGAAAAAAAAGTTGTGAATGGTTTTGGATATGAAGTAGGACGGAAGGGAGATGTAATAAAAAATCTTAATTATTTAGGAAATAATGAGAAATTAATTGAGAAAATAATTGAGGAATTTAATTATTAAATATAAAATATTAAATGTTAATTCAAATTTTGAAATTTAAATACCTAATAAATGACTAAAACGCTTCCTTAAATGTAAGAGTTCAAATTGAATATATTTAGATAAATCCTCATAAATGTAGGAGTTTAAATTGAATATAAAATAGTATGTTTAAATAGATATTATTATTAAATAAAGGTATTTTAGTAACAACAAATCTTCGGACAACCATAAATGTATATACTATTGATAATAGACATTTGTGAAAATAGTTTTAAAAAACAATCCTCCAAGCATAATTTTCTGAAATAAAAATCCTAAAAAGTTTTTTGGACTGGGCTTTAGTAGGTGGTTAGATTGTTAGGTTGTGCAGTTTGGCTAGTTATTGAGTTTTACCCTTTTTTTTAAAGCAATTTAATACTTTTGTTAGGTTCGATTTTATTCGATCTTCTGAGAAGGCAAACCATTAATCGAATTGAAAATCTTGATTTTTCAAACTAATAAATTGAGAAAACTAAAAATTTTAAAATAACATAGCAAAACCAATTGGTTCGGTTCAGCTAGTCGATTTAGTCTGGTTTTTGCACACCTCTTATCTATCCATTGAGCTATGCTAGAATTGGCCACATCATCTTTTTGTCAGTTAAACTAACAGTTAAATAAATTCATGAACCATTTTAAACTATTTCTCAAACTTAAGAACTGAAGTGTAGAGTTGCTACCTTAGGGATCAAATAGACACAAACCTCAAATTTCAAAGTGCAAAAATATGTTTTGCCCTGAAATTAGTTTACCTCATTTTACCCTCTTCTTTGATCACATCATTGACAAGGTCTCAAAAAAATGTTAGCTAGTCAACTTTAACATAGTTTAGCATAGTTTTATTATTATTTTTTTAGATAATAGGCTATGGATAAAATTTGTTACTGGTAAACTCCTGACATATTACTCAAAATGAAATACCATAATCTACGTTTCGAAAAAAAATCCACTTAACTATTTTAGAAACTTCTTGGAGGTTCTATACCTACCTCAAATTCTACATTAATTTTTTCTAAAGTATTTTAGAGGTTGTAAATAGATATCTCAAAAAGCTTTAGAAATATCTTAGTATTTTAAGATTATTTCTTAGACTTCAATTTGAAAATTCTTCTAAATATGGTTAGATTTAAAAAAATAAAAAATAAAAAAAATTAGGCTATTTAGTACTCAAGAAGCGCTTAAAAAAATATCTTTTACCTAGGCCTAATTAAGATCTCTTATCTACTATTATAAGACTTGTCCTCACATATTAGATGAGTGAAGAAGCCAAGGAGTGAGAACTCGACTGTAAAACTTCATTTCCGTCCATTCTAATATTTTCTTAATAAACGTTTCTTATTTAAGAGTTCCTCATTTTTGCTTTTGTGCTAATTTCTACTATCATTTACATCAATCCATATTTTCACATATTCTAATTTAGGCATAAGCTCTCATAACTTTTCTTTTAGCTTCATATCCAAAAGACATCATACTAATGGAGATAGTTCTTATTTATATATCACTCATGATCTTCTCCTTTGTCCAACCTATGTGAAATTTTGGTTACACTCTCAACAAAAATAATTAGTTCGATTGACTCTAAGAATTGAAAAAATAAAACATCGATCCATGGTAAGATTGTTGCACTAAAAGAGCGAGCATAAAGAACTTATACATAATTTTTGGAGACGATAAATCTTAACTAATACAAAGGAAGAAATGAGAGGTTTCATATATAGATTTAATTAAGCTAGGTGTTATGAACCCCTTCATAATTGGATCTAAAAACCATGTTAATGAACAAGACCCATAGAACTCAATCTCAAAAACTCCAAAAACTGAATTTGAAACCAACTCAAGGAAAGTAAAAATCGGATTACCTTGTTGATCAAATATCTCAAGGCAAGAAACTCATTCCTTGTTTGAGATCTGAACCACTCCACAAGAAAGGTAGATCATGTCTCACTTGAATGAGTCTAAACATGCAAACTAACATAAGAATTCAAAGAAATATAGCTCTTGGCTAAAATAAAGCTCTATGACTTTTTTTACTACGTTTTCAAATCTGTTTTTGGTAAGAAACAACATGGGTGCCTATTTATAACCTTCAAAACAAGCTCTAAAATAACATATAGTGAATTAAGGGTTATAAATTTCATGCTCATCAATACCATAATGTCCACTATCTAAAAAGTAACTTAAAACATTGAAAAGAAAGCTGTAAAATTGAAAATTACATTGAAATCTCCTTAAATCTGAGATTGATGTTCAATTTAGCAATTCCAAGGGTTTGTAACCATCCAAGAGGTAATGTAGATGTAATTTGGAGTAGCTTGAAGTCTTAGTTCCATAAATGAAGCTTGATTTATCTTTATTGAAGTGTGAGTTGCAACTAAGTTCATTAAATGCTTCTTTGACTCCAACCTTTAGTTTCATAAATTCAACTATACTTCATCTTGAGGTTGCCATAAATGAAATCAAAGTGCATGCGATGCACTTCACGTTGTTATCTTCTTGGTTCATATCATCCTCCCCTTCTTCAAGAAGTTTCGTCCTCGAATCTAAAGGATCTCGCTATAAAGCAAAATTGAAATCATGTGCATTTCATGGTCTTGCTCTCCTCAATTTCTCCTTGACTTTTCAAACATGACTGTGAAAACAAAGTAAGGAAACACAAAGGACCTCACAACACTCTCTTAAATGTTTACACTCAAATAAGTTTAGGTGACTCATTCAATTGCACAAATCACTCTATATAAGCACTGCATCTCACATTTCAAAAATTGAAATCGAGAAGCCAAGATAGTTTGCATTCCAATGAATAGTAGCACACTTTGGACATAAACAAGCTAACTTGACTCGTGAAAAAAAATTCAGAAATCAAACAAAGAGTTAAATATAAGACAAAAAATGGACTGTGAGCTTATTCAATGGTTCAAATAAGCTTGAACAAGGTGAATTTATGCAAAGTAAATATTATGGGTGGAAAACAAATTAAGAACAAGCAATGTAACTCTTCAGCAATTAAGATTCTGAAGATGGAATTTAAAATATAGAAGTTACAATTTGATGTAAAGTTTGGAAACCAATGCTAGAAAATTCAATGTGCAAAATGTAACGGCCAAATTTAATGAGTAAAGTTGATTATTGGAAGAAATCAATATGTAACATATATGATCAGACAACCATCAGCTAGATTACGACACAATTGAAGAGCTTACAATGATATTTTTGGGATCTATCATGCTTTTGAGGCAAAAAAAGCTAGAACAAAATAAGAACATATCCTCTTGGGTAGAGCAGTTTTTCAGAACAGATTATATAAATGCATACGTTTCACCATCAAGATAGCTAAATTAGAAGATCTTAAAGAAGACAAAGTTGTAGATAAGATCAAGATCTACAACAATGTGGAAGACAGAAAAATGAAAAGAGTTATGAAAATGTGAATTTTTTTTTTTTTTTTGTGCTTTTTGAAAGAATACGAAAATGGTCAAAATGAAAAGAACAAACAAATGATCAATGAAATTAAAGGGGAAAAAATGCAAAAGAAACATATATCCGATCTTGAGCCTAAAGCTCTGATACCAAATGTTATGAAAGACCTAGCCAAATGGATTTAAGAACCCTTATGGTTATGCAAACCCCTAGATCTCAAATGCTAAAACTCCCAAATCAAGATATTTTCATCCTAAGGAAGAAGATAGAACGGATTTACCTTGATGATCAAGATCAAGAGTAGAGAAAACTTGTTTCTAAACACAATATTCGAATCATTCCACAAGATAACATATTACACGAAGAACAAGCTAATGCTCTTGGTTTTTTTTTGGTTTTCAAGAACAGATTATCAAAATGCAAACATTTCTCACACAAAAAAGCAGAATTATGAGATCTCATAGAAGACAAATATTTAGATCAGGTAGAGATCTATAAAAGCGCAAAAGACATCAACATGAAAATAATAACCAAAATGACGCTTTTTTGTTGCATCAACAATATCATACTAATCCTTTCTCGGAGGTTGGACTTCAACTTATTTATCGCACTAATTAGAAGGAACTCAAAACAATCTATGACAAAATGAATATCCATTCTCTGGGACAATTCAATTCCTCCAATCATTTGCCTTACAAAGGATTGGAAAATCCCCAAACCATAGATAAACAGAAGAATGGAACCACAAGAAAAACATCATTATAGAAAAGTAGCAAATTTAATTTGAACAGGAGTTTGGGTGTGTACAATATGTAGTATATTTCTTAGCTGCTGTCTGAAACATGGTTAACAATGACATACTTCCTAGTACTGGTTCAAAAGAAAAGGAAATCAAGTTTTTAACTCTCGCTTGTGATCCAAATTACAGACTGCATGCAAAACATCACAAAAGACTAACCCATCCTTTCATCATTTATATGTTCGATTTCTGGGGGAAGCTTATTTTTTTGTCTTTGGATGGGAAGGAGGAAGATAAAGATAACCAACAAAACCAAATTTTCATTTAAATAGCTAGAGTACAACGTAATTTGTCAAACAGGAAGATAAAAAAGATATAGGATCACTGCCCAAAAATGGAAAAAAATAGAAGTTGGGAATCGAGAAGCCACAAACATTATGACTCAGAATTCCCTAAATAATAAGAAAAATGTAGGTGAAAATGAAATTGAAGTGACGGAAACAGCAAAAAGGAACCGAGTACCTGGAAAACTACTGGCAATAGAGGAAGAGGGACATCCAAAGCCAGCAAAATCAACGCCTAAAGCTAATGAATGAGTGACAAATTAACATTCATTACTAATTGATATAAAGACCAGTAGGTTAATGAAGTTGTTAACTTTACAGGATTGGTGGTGGCATAGAAGGCGGCCAATTCAGTAAAAAAGATTGTTGTCCAGGCATTGCAGGAGGTGGTGGCTGAACAGATGGAATCATTGAGATAACAGGTGGCTGTGGCGGGGGTACAGGAAGCCCACCACTAATTTGGGTAGAATAGTGTGCATTCGTAGGTAGGGAAGGAAGATTCAAGGCTAGTCCAGGTGGAAGCGGGAGTGGACGAACCAATGGCACTCCTGGTTTCGGTGGCAGAGCTGCAGGGCCGGGAAGGTTCCTTGCATCATTGTTAATAGAATCACTCTGATCCTCTCCAACAAGATTCTGTGACATGGCTTGATTTGCTGTACGCCCAATGCTTCCAGTATGGCCATCCCATATGACCTGCTTTGGTTAATCTTCTTTCTTCTTTTCAATTTCTGCCTTGACTGCATTTGATACTTCCTCCTCAGTGGTACCAAATATATCAGGACAAGTTCGTGCCAGTCCAACTATATTTCGTGAGATTTCATCATCCTGAGCAAGGGTAGTAGTCTCCCGTATCTTGACAAACATTCTTTCGTTTTGCTCTTTGTACTTCGGATCAATAAGTGAAATCCTCGTGTGTTCAGACATCTCATTGATTGGAATTAGCTCACCTGTGATTGGAGAAACAACAAATTTTGTATGATCTCTTTCCGCAGGGACCCTCTCTCAGGTCTCTTCCAGTTCTTTACAGTTCTCATTGGTGGCTCTGGCTCTTCATCTACCTTCATATCATTCTTGTCATTGTCATTTTCACCTAACCTAGCAGCCCGCATGCCCTCTTCAACAAGTTGCATTTCTTCTTCATCCATATCCATTTCCATCTCCTTCCCAGGCTCAATAATCTCTTCCTCAGCAACTGAAATCTTGCTTCTTCTAATGACCTCCTCAAGAGTCATTGTTGGGGGTAAATCTTCAGCCTCATCATCTGCAAAATCTATTGCCTCAACGACAACAAAATCATGCCAATCAATCATAGCCATCTGTATTCTTTCTTCCTCAATCTCATCTTCAGCTTTTTGCCTTGCCTGCTCTAGTGAACGTTCCCACCAAGTCTATGCACACACCTCTCGAGCACCATTGTCATGTCAGCAACTCTTCTTCAGTTTCTCAGTCAACCCCTTAGGAGGCATCAACACTTTGGAAAATGCATCTGCAAGTGAGGTAAAAAACATGAACATACTATGAGTAGGTTTCAGAAAGTGAAATTGAGGATTGTTAATCTCTCTACTTGTCAATCCTGTCAAGAATGATTTCCCATTTCGGGCAACAAATTGGGCTGTGAGCTTGATAATATCCAATTCTTCCCTCGTAATCCCGTCAGGAAGACAAACTGTATACTGCTCAGCCTCTGGAGGCTCAAGAACTTTGCGTACAGGTTTGAACAAGGCAGAAACGTCAGGCTTTGCTGCCATTGTCTCATTGCTGTCAATAGTTGGACCAGATGGGGCTGATGCAGGTGCAGCAGAATCTACAGCCTGTGAAGGCAGCTGTGCAGATGACTGATTCTGGGCACGAAACTTATACAACCTACGCTGATAGTAAGCATGGTAGGGATCTGAGGGATTCAAGAAATTAAACTTGACATTACCGCATTATTTGAAATGATCCTCTTTTCAAATTCAGGTCCATTCTTTGCAACAAATTGTGTAGTTTTAACAACAATGCTTCTGATGTCCGGAGGAGGATGTATGATACCAATAGTTTTAGTATGAGAAGCAACTGATGCAGGTGCAGAGTTGGTTTTGTCTTTATCCACATCATTGTCATTAACAATTTCATCGTTCTCATCCTGAACAGTAGATCTTGAATCCTCAGAAGGAACTGGAAGAGTCAAAATTGGTCCAAATGAGCCTAGCATTTTCACCACAATAAAATAAGATTTCAAGACAAACAGAAAATATTTCAATGGTATCACCACCTCATACTAGCAAGATATATACTTCCTGCAAGCTACTGTTATCTGCAAAATTAAAGATTTAAAGCAATGACATTATAGTCACAAAATCATGACTGATATTTAACCCCAACATCTTTTCAAATATTGACATTAAAGATAGAAAAAATCAATGTATCATCTAGAGAGGTGAAAAGCCAACCAACATAAATTACATTTAGAATATTACTATGCCAAAAAGATAAATGTAATGTAGGTTAAGGTGCAAAGGGAGGTATAGAAAAACATGGGATCAAAATGAATGAGGGCTTGTGTGCATAGTAAAAGTATGCATGCATTCAAACATGTGTATGCATAAATTTGTCTAAATACATTAAATGTATGCATATACATATATTTGTAGAGAACGGCATAGTAACAACTGCAAGTTCACAAACCAGTAAGAAGCAAACAACCCCAGAAGAAAGCTGGCTTCCCCCCAAACAAAGGGAGGCTAACTCTCATCCAAGCTATTCTTTCTAGAATTTCAAGGTATTGCTTGTCCCTCTTTGAAATTCCTTCTACACCAACAAGTTGGTAGAGATACTATAGTGAGATTGGTATGGAGGGCCATATTCAATAGTGGAACTCACTAGGACGCCGGCTAGCACTACTAATAATAAATATTCTGTTTGTTTGATATATTTAGGGCTAGAGGGGGTGATGATAGAGAGGCGATTTCATATGCAACAGAAATATGAATTTTATACCTTAGGCAACGGCGAACGGCGAACGGCGAACGGCGAGCGGCGCGAGCGATCAGCGTGGATGTGTCTGCGAACTCAAATCTCAAAAGAGGGGAGGGGGAGGCGCTGGACTAACGAAGGCAGTAAACAACAAAAAATTCGAAGCCCTAAAATATTATATATTATTTTTATAAAATATTGGTTATAAACGAGATTTTTAAATTCTTTTTTAATATTTTGAAAAGGAAAATTATCACCAAAAAAACATTTGACAATACTTTTGTTGAATGAGAAATTTTGGCAAATCAAAAGAGGTCACGTGTACCTTTAGTAGCCGGTAACATCAATCGGTCCGACCAAATTAAATCAGGATGTGGCCCAAAATCAAATTACAATTTGGCCAAAAAGCCCAAATTAGTTTAAAATAAATTGGACTAGGTTCGATAAATGTAAATCTTTTAAATAGTTGGGCCGAAAACTTGAATTTAGCATAAGTCCATTGTTGAAAATTGGGTCTAAAGAAAGGATCAGGCCCAAAGCTCAAAATAAACCCAAGTCCAAATAATGGGCCCAAATCCAACTAAGCTCAAGCTCACTAAAGTCTGTAGAAAACTCTATAAATAGGGAAAACACTCCTTCATTTGCGGGAGGAGAAATTGACTCTCAGAGGACTGAAGACTCTCTGAAGACTTGAAGACTTTGAAGATCGAAGATAGAAAACTTTGAAGACTTTGAAGACTTCAAAGATTAGAAGACTTTGAAGATCTGAAGACAAGCCGAAGATCTTCAACAAGCTACAAGTAGAAGACTTTCAAAAAGCTACAAGCCGAAGACTCCAAGATCAAGCTCAAGCCAAAGCTAAAGTTTTTCAACAAAGCTTAAAGCCGAAATTCTTCAACAAGCTCGAAGGCGAAGATCTTCTACAAGTTCAAAGCTGAAGTTGTTCAACAAGCTCGAAGTCGAAAATCTTCTACGAGTTTAAAGCTGAAGTTCTTCAACAAGCTCGAAGCCAAAGATCTTCTACATGTTCAAAGTTGAAGTTCTTCAACAAGCTTAAAGCCGAAGATCTTTTACGAGTTAAAAGCTGAAGTTCTTCAACAAGCTCGAAGCCAAAGATCTTCTACAAGTTGAAAGCTGAAGCTCTTCAACAAGCTTGAAGCCGAAGACCTTCCACAAAGCTCAAAACCAAAGTTTTTCAACAAGCTCGAAGCCGAAGATCTTCTATAAGTTTAAAGCTGAAGCTCTTCAACAAGCTCGAAGCCGAAGACCTTCTACAAACTCAACGCCGAAGCTCTTCAATAAGCTCAAAGCCAAAGACCTTCCGTAAACTCAACGCCGAAGATCTTCAACAAGCTCGAAGTCGAAGACCTTCAATAAACTAAGCCGAAGTCTCATACTTACTGAAGAGAAAGAATAGAGGATATACGTTAGAGATTGTAATACCATATCGCACTACATTAATACAAAAATCAAATTCATTCCACGTATTATATTTCTCCAGAAATTTCGTGTGAACATTTTGGCACCCTCGGTGGGACCATCTCTACCTTTCATCTCTTTCTCAAATACTCAAGTTTTTGTTTTAAGCAGAACATTGTCATCTAGAAAAACTCCATTAAACAACTTTAATCATGACTAACTCTATGGGAAAATCAAACTTCTCTTGTGGTTGCTGTAATGAACTTCAACAATTAGAAAATCAAATTTTTCTTGTTGTTGCAAGTGAAATAAAAAAGCTGCCTGAAGCGTCAAGTGAGGGTGAATTTCTTGACCCCTTATTCGATCCCAATTCGAACGTGGTGTCTATCATGATGACAAATACTAGCACTCTGGAAGAGAAAAATGGCAGAGTTGAAGAGGAAGATCAACACTTTGATGAAGGCGGTCAAAGAAAAAGATTCTCAAATTGCTTCTCTAAAGAAA
>JAOANK020739646.1:0-11056 GCA_026257165.2 Telfairia occidentalis | reverse complement strand
CAAAGAATGCTCAAGTATAAGCAATCGTACAAGTAATACTGGAGTATTCCAGGATATCGATCCACAGGGACTGTTTTGCCCAAAAGTCTCACTATAATACTCTTATCAGTTAACAAATATATATATTGAGCATGGGAAGAAAGATAGGAAAGCGGGGGTAAAAGTCACTTTGATTGGTTTTGTAGCAAAGGAAATAGCAAAGATTCTTCATAACAAACAGGCAATGTTAAAACAAGGTAGTTGGTGTTGTTTAATGCAATTATGCGTCACAATGCTGCAGCATCATCTGAGGGTTGAACTTTTTTTTATTCTGTAGACAGGTTATCCGGCATACTCACTCTGTCAAGCATAATATACTAACATGAGAAACCTTGTTATGTCTAACTTCAGGTTTCAAATTCTTTCCAACCACCTATTATCTTATAGCTTCTTCCTTCTTTCTAATGAATCTACGATGTGAGGTTCATCACATCTTGTATATCCTTTCTCTTGGGTTCGACTAATACTTTACCTGTCAGCAAGGGTACTAGCTGTCTAAAGCTACCGGCAGCCAACTGGGAAGCTCACGATTACAGTGTCTCAAAAAGAAAGGAACAAGAACAAAACATACTTCATTTCACAGCTTCAACTGAGCAAGGTTCAACACATCACATTCATCACCAACTACCCGTAAGGAGGTTTAGCTACAACTCATCTTAAAAAGAAAACAAACAAACAAACAGTTCTATCTTCACACAAGTTTAAGCACAGGAAATGAATTCAATGAAATAGAACATTAGAGTAGAACAACATCTATAACAGTAGAAGAAACGAAAATAAGTATAAACTATATAAACGATGGGTTATACTTAGGAAGCGAGTGGCAATAGAAATCATGTGAGAATGCCTTCTCCCTCTGCCTTCCGATTTCTTTCCTTTTTCTTCTTTCTTCCTGTCGTCACCACCTCTTTCTGTGTCGATCTTTACCCTAAAATAGTGCAGTAATGTCCATTATACCCTCCAATACTTCGAAATGTGTGAGGGTATCACAATGTGCCCCCTTTTAGAATGTCACACGTGCCCTACAGACAATGTTCATATAGATCTAACTTCTGGGAGTATTTTGCTTGCCGCAATGCTACAGCAATCTTCATTCAAGATGCTACCATGTTTTTTTGCAAATTCAACTTTCGCTAACATTGTTGTTTTACTCTATTGCTTTTTCTTGATTTGAGCATGCAAAAATATCAACTGCGAATCAGTAATCGCATTAAGCAAGCAAATATAACATTAGATCAACCTAATGTGATAACTTTTACGACATGATTGTAATCAAATATGCAATAATAGAGGTATAATAACCCTCTTTTGGAGAGTTATCAACGTGCAACAAAAATGTTACCAATAGTACAAGGGATAGTAAAACTCCCTTGATCCTTAAGCTTTTCGAGTAACTTTCTCTAAATGATGGCACTACACTCCTTTGATAAGCTGACTTTCTTGAATTGCGCAAACTTTTTCTTCTTGGATAAGACATCCTTCATGAACTTAACTTAGTTTGGCATTTGCTCCAACGCATCTGCAAATACGATGTTAATATGCAATTTCTTAAAAATATCCAATAATTTAGTAAATTGGGCATCATCTTTCTTTTTCTGAAATCGCTAAAGGTAGAAAATATGGTTAGCAATAATAGAAATAGGGTTAGAATAGTTCCTTGAACCAGAGAGCACTCCATCAGATTTCTCTTCAGCTTTCTTCTCCATACCTTCTTTCGGTTCCGTCTACTACTCCCCATTTTCATTCTCATCCTCCTTTATCGCTACGGCAACTTCAATTCTTTGTTCAAATCGGCCAAGGACTTACCACTGCACAATGTAATGGCCTTACAGTGCTTTTTAGAGTTCACTTGTGTATTACTCAGAAACTTGCCATTCTTCATCGTGTTCAATGTAGTGGCAATCTGATCTACTTGCACCTGAAGGTTCTTCAAAGCCGTTTCTTGACTCTCTACCTTATTCTCCAGGGTAAATATTCTGTTTCGAATTTCAGCTATAAGGTTCCCAGCATCTCCTTAAGAGATGGATCATCTTATTGTTGCTGGGAAGATGAAGATGCAAATCCCAAAGGTCCCTACAAAGCATTTTTCGTGTTAGAATACAAAAATTTTCATGGTTACACAAACCTGGGTGGTAGTGAGTGGCCAACTATGGTTGTTGAGAATGAAATTGATTTTACATAGGGGCACGCTGCTTATATCCAAAATTTGTGTTCATATAGTGGGCTTGCTACAATTCCTGCCCATGGTTCATCTGATAGGCATTGCACGCTGCCAAAGAAGCTATGGATTGTGTGTTACCTAGCATCGTAAGATTATTCAACAACAAATCTTTTGCCGTATCTTGCAAAGAGAAATGAGGTACCCAATTTAATTTAACTGTACTATAGATCTTGAGAAAAGAGGGAATATACTTATGCGGGTCATCCGCATGGATCCCCTGAAAGAACAATCCCGAGCCATCTGGATAAGTCCCGACTTCAATTCAAATTTTGTAGTATTTATTGGTGTGTGCATGATCCCAGGTTGAGCATTAGGGACCATATGCTAAAAGTAATCTTTCATAGCCCATGGGTCTCCTTCTTGCTCGGCCATCTGTTCAAGTACTGCCATTTACTCTCTTCAACTCCTCCTACAAGTTTCTTCGATCTTTGGATCAAAGGAAACAAGGTCAGTGCCTCGAGTACGTGGCATACACTAAAAATAACACAAAATAAAGAAAACAAAAAACCACGTACGAATACACCCTAAATTAAGATTTACTCGAACGGTTCGATAATAAGAAAATTAAAAATACACTGATTCTCAGGCAACAATGCCAAAAACTTGATCGCATCCAACAAAGCATCACCACAAGTGTAAGGGTGAATTGTAGTAATAAGGCCTAGAAAATCGAGTATCGTCGTCTAGGAATCACGATTTCAAATTTTTGTAATTATCAACTAATTGTTTTGATTTTATCTAGGGGTCACAAGGTCATGCAACGATACAAAAAATTAAAGAAATCAATAAGAAATACTCCCGAATGGTGGATTAAATCAAGGGAAAGACGATTCTAGGGTGTTGGTGTATTTGATGACCAAATTGAACAATCAATTCACTACTAGAATGCATTTTCTTTCCTTTTTGACCTAAGTCTAGAATTCCAATAAATCAAGTTTCCTCTCTCGAGCTCAACCACCCTCAACTATCTACCCTAACTCAATTTCTTGCAATTAGAGCAAGCAATTGAAAAAAAAATTTAATTCATCAAGGACCTCACACACTCTCTTATCACTTTAGTACATATTGAAACCCGTGTTTAATTCCCATGGCCTAAGTTATTCCTATCTCTCTCAAGCAAGACAATAAATACAAAAATCTGATAATTAATGGCCATTTAATTGAACGACAATAAAGCTAGAAATTAAAAGCCAAACAAGAATTTAATGCATTCAAATCTTAAATCAAAACATTTAATGGGTCTTTAATTGCCAACACCCTAAAATCAAGCTAACTCTGTTGGGTTTTATGTCCTAAAACTCATGGTATGTAAACGTTATGAACATATTCTATTATCAATAAAGTGGTTATTAAAGTTATTCAATAAATTTGTAATTGAATAAGTGAATTGTTAAGTATACCTCTATAAATCCAATAAACTAAGAACCCATGGCTATAGTATGAATACTTGGACTTTATGTGGAGACATAAAAATGGATCAAGTGCGACTCAATAGCCAAAATGACCAATAGTATAAGGATTAGGTTGGGTACCTTATCCTATGGACACTATAGGACGCAGCCTAGTTTGTATATGATACAAAGTATGTGATCCTAAATCGTTCATGTGGAGACATGTGAGTGGGGGTGTTCTATGCAATGAGTTTTCATAAGACCGGACCACGAAATAGTCACTGTTTCGCTATAACACCGTTTACTGATAAACACTAACTTATTTCATAATCGATGACCTAGGTAACTCGATCCTAATCCTATTTATTTGGAATTATCCTTAGATCTAGGTTGTTCCCTTAAGTGTTGATTCCAGGTCTTGAACAAGAGGCCCCACCCTTTCATTGGCTCGAGAGGGATTGGGTTTGGTGATAGGACCACAAACCAATTGTTCATTAAAGGGTCAGTGATACTTAAGGAGCAAGAAGTAATCTAGAGGTAAAATGATATTTTTGACCTAGCTGAGATTACGAAAAACCTTTGAATGGTCGATTTACTAATGATGGTCATATCAAATGGATAAAAATATATCTATAGTGAGGAGAGTGTAGCTACAGGCTTTAGTAGAATGACCCGTTAGTTAACGATTGTTGGTTAGCTAGGTTAAAGAGTTAAACCGAATAATCTCAGATCATTGGAGCTCATGATCTATAGGTCCATTAGGTCCCTCGGCTAGGTCACTTAAGATATAACCTTAGAACAGTGTGGTGAATGGATTTGAAATGTTCAAATTTGGTTAAGGGAGAGAGCATTAAATATATTTGATATATTTAATGTCTCAACGTTTAATTGCGAATTAAATGTACAAGGAGAGTTGAAAATAATATTTATATGAGATTTCAATATTATATATATGAAGAGAGATTCATATTCGAAAAAATTATTTTTTCAAAAAACTAGCATTGGTGTGGTTTTAATATTATTTTAATATTTGATATTAAAATAATATAATTAAATTAAAATTAGTTTTAATTTAAGATTTCCTTTTATTTTGGATTTGATCAAAAAGAAAAAGAAAAACTAAAAGAAAAACCAAATTAGTCGAAAAATCCACTAATATGATTTTTCCTTACAAGAAAGTGAGGTGTCACCTTCTACTGAAGCCCTAAATCCCACTTAATGCATGAGGATTGAGGTGTCAATTTCTTGTGCATTTGAGACATGCAAAAATACTTCTATTTATAGAAGAATTTTCAACTTAATTAAGGCTAATTCATTTTTAAATTAATTTTGTTCAAAAAATATAGTGTTGTAAGTGTTAGAACTCAATTCTCCACTCTTATTCTCCCTCAATTTCACCTCAAATTGGATCCTTCAATCCATTCTAAGCCCAGAGAATAGTCTAAAAGACTATCGTGGTGGTCCAACATCCGTTCGTGATCAAATCCGTGGAGAAACAAGGGGGATATTGAGCATTAAAGGTTGGTTTATTTCTTCTCCGTTTTTCCTTTAATTATAGGCATGTTTATCCTTTTAATTTAGCAAGTTAGAGTACAATTCGATCTTTTCCGCTGCGCATGCATGTTATTTAATCCTTCAAGCTAGCCACTATACATTACACCATTCAGCCCATAAATTTTATAGAAAAAATAAAGAAACTGAAATGGAGAAGGAAGAGAAGACTCTCATATGAAATCCACGTCGTTTCTGCCCTAGGCACACTTTTTGAGGTATGAAAACCTATCTCGAGCACCTTGAGACCTCCCAAACTCTCCAGAACACTATCCTTCGAAAATTGCACCAGAAAATCGAGCCTCCAACCCTAAACGGGAAAAGATGCTTACATACTGATCTGCAGACAGCGTCAAGACGCTGGTTCGAATAAAATTACCCAACACCCGCGTTTTGGCCATGTGGTCAAAAAATCAGCAACATCGAGACTCTATGGGCACTGTCTCCATGCTGCCCATATGTGGCAAGGGGCAGGGGTGAGTGCACGGGTGCTCGTACGTTGAGTGGCGTTGAGGGTCGGCGTCGAGTAGGGTTGAGCTGGGTCCAGCGGGCATGTGCAGATGTGGTGAGCAGGCGAGGGGCGCGTGCATGCATGAGTGCGATAATAGGTGGATGCACGGCAGTGCTCGCTCGAGGGTGGTGTGCATGAGCAACTGTTCTACAGCGTCGAGAAGCCCTTGAACAACGTCTTGATACTGATCACTTCGATACCTCATTTTTGCACGTTCAAGCATTGAGATGCTCAACGCTGCCTCTCTGGTCTTCTACCAATTTCGGCCTCATTTCTTTGTTACTTGGCCATTTTTGCTCATCTTGGCCTCGTTTTTCAACTCGAACCGACCAAGATCCAAATTTTTGCCCCTTATTGCTTAGTTCCTACAAATTCAATAATAAATACATGAAAGTACACATGAAAGCCCACAAAACCTCTATAATTTAGGGAGTAAAGTAGCAGTTTTTAAAGTTCTATCAACTAACTACCTTAATAGTCTTACTATGCAGGGAAAGCCTCAATCGATTGCATCTATGGCATCGTGCCATTCATATCCTATTTGGAAAAACTCTTAGTTGGAGTAAGCCAACTACGTGAACAAGAACTATGAATTGCAAGGAGCCCAGCATAACTAATTTCCAGTCCAATAGAACCTGCTGCCCACCCATTACTATCCAGGAATTCGAAACCATGAAAACTTCTCTTACGCTAAAAAAATGTTTTTAATCCTCTAGGTCTTGCTTCTACCTCACAATAGCCACCTGAGAGAAAACTGCCTTTGAAGGATAATAGAAGCATTGCGTCGCTGTAATGTACGAGTTAGTTTTAGTATAGTGGAATTGAGTATCAAGTTTCGTCCTCGGGATTGAGTTTCTAGCTTGGTTAAGTACCATAGTTACTCACACCTCATTTTATCTAGGGAACCGATTATAAGGATAGAAAGTTAAGTTACACTACTTCTACTCCTAATTAAATTGAGATGACATATGGAAAGCGTGCCTTAGACTGAATTTACATGCTTTGGGACAATACACTTATTGACACAACAGACTAATCTATCACAATGCAATCAAAAGCTGGGATTAATCTAACATTCAGCTTCCTCTCTCGAGCTCAACTCGTCTCTCATTAACATGCAGACTTAACCTCTCGATCTATTATTCATACCCTAGTAAGGAATTACGAACTTCCCACTAATTATCACCCCTTAGAAGACCCATTTTGATCTCATCCTCTCTTGAGCTCAGGTCAATCTCGCTTGTCATCACGGTTCACAACAAATCTCGTAGAGATAATAATAATTTATGCTTCTATTAGTAAACCCCCACTCTCGCACAGTGATTTACAACAGTCATGCATTCGATATTTTAATCTAAATTTTACTCTCTCGAGCTAAAACTTAAATCAGTACATCAATTTAATATTTGATCACAAGATTAAAAGCCTTAAGCAAATAAATGCATGAATGAACACAACGAGATAGGAAAAATTGATGATATTAAATAAGCATAAACAACTTCCCAATGCTTTAAAAAATAGTCTAAAGTAGAGTCCCACAACTCAAATTCACAATAAAAACAGAGACTCCGTCAAGAAATTACAAAACGAAACTAAGTTCAAGAAAGGTAAAGAAAACTCCCAAAAAAGCGTGCCGCACTCGTTTTCGTTGTGAAGCCCGCAATCCCAAGCCTCAGATCGCTCTGGGGACTCCATGGAAAGCTCTTATGCCTTCTGAAAACCCAAGCTCCATCATGCAATTTCGTCTCTCCAAATGGTTTCATCCTTTTCAGAATAAAATGAGCTTTTAAAATAGCATTCTGCCTGCAGCATCGAGACGCTAGGGACAACGTCTCAACGCTGCCCTCATTTGGCTTGATACTTGTGCGGTGTGGGCATCACTTACGGTGACAGAGTAGAGTAGCTTGGAGACACATGAAGTAGCGTGTCAATGCTACTTCGAGACTGGCAAAGAAAATGAAGCTCGGGCGGCTAGTGTACGTGTGACCACTACCGATGTCAAGATGTCCATGGTAGCATCAAGATGCTGAAGCTCCATTCCTGCGACTTGCTAGAGTGTGTGCACATGCACACATGCATGTGGGGGCGTCTAGAAGCTCTTGCATTTTCTGGAATGGCACGTGCCTCTTCTTCAACCTTGAGATGCCGTTGTAGAGCGACTCAACGCTATTGAATCTAGCGTGTTGCTCCCTTGGTTCATCTTATGTTTTGTGCTTTGTTCTTCATTCCTTGCCCAAATTTATTTTTCTGAGGCTCATTTTTCTATTCAAACAGTCCCAAATTCATATTTTCCGTAAAATATGCTCAATGCCTACAAACTCGTGAAAGCTCCAAAATTACACAACAAAACTAGCTAAAACTAAGCCTAAGGATAACACATTTTGTGTGCTATCAGAGGACCTGTTAACTACATTTATCACAGAGTCCAAGAATTAGACATCCAACTGGGAGTATAAAGTGGATAGCCAAGAAAAGGCCCTGAATAACATAGAGACTCAGATGTGCCAAATGGCCACCACCCTCAATACAATGCAGAAAGGCAAGTTTCCTTACAATACTGAGGTAAACCCTATGGAGCAATGTAATTCTATAACTTTGAAGCGTGGTCGAACGCTAGAGGAGCTTGAACACCGAAAGGAGGCCTGTGAGACTGAAGAGAAGATGAAAAATGAAGAGAAGGTTTGAAAAGACAACGAGGGTGGCACCCAAACTATCATCACCAGGGACATATTCTGATTCTATCCCTGTTAATCATAATGACATCCTTTACCCTCAATGCTTTAGAAAAAAAAATCGATGCTCAATTTATTAAATTTTTAGAGATCTTTAAGAAACAATAGATAAACATTTCTTTTGCTAATGTGCTTGAACAGATACCCAACTATGTGAACTTTCTAAGGCGGATCATGGCTTCAAAAAAGATGTTTGAGCAGTACGAGACATTGAATCTAACAAAGAAGTGCAGCGCGGTCATAAAAAAAAGCTACCCGAGAAACTAAAGGATCCAAGGAATTTTAGTATTCCCTGCACTATGGGCAATCTTTTTGTTAATCGTGCTCTATGTGATTTCGGAGCCTCTATTAACTTAATGCCTCTATCTATTTATAGGAGATTGAATTTGGTTGAAGTGTAACCCAACATGATATCGCTATAGCCGATAGATCGATCTATAGCATGTTGAATTTGTTTGTAAATGATATCACTATAGCCGATAGATCGATCTATAGCCGATAGATCTATAGAAAATTTAGAAGAGAAAATTTTCCTAAATGTACTTCGTATGATCAAGAACAAATGGGAGAAGGAGACTCGATGGATATAGGATGTAGTGGTGAAAGATCGATGTCCAGCTAGGGACATTAAATCAAGTGCTTCTTGGGACCAAACCTAGGCTTCTTTCCTTTCTTTCTCGTGTTATCAGTTAGTTTGTTGTTTCTTTTTGTGAGCAAAGATATTCCTTAAATTTCTATTTCTTGACCTCTATTTGTAAGAGCCATACTCAGTCCACTTGTCTGTCTGTTGTGGACTGTCTCACCCTCCAAGCCAATATCGTTTACTCTTGCTTTGTCTTTTCTTTTTCATACATCGATAATAATGTATGATTTTAAGTTTGGGGTGGGGTATCTTGAGTACTATATGCTGCTAGGATAGATTACATGCGAATTGTGTGCTGAGCTTCTGAATATGTTGTTGATTGAGATTGATTTGATTTTGAGAATTTTGGATAATTTTCTTTTGTTCAGTTGATTGAAGGAATATGATTAATTGATCGCCTGACTGAATGCTGGAAAGTTTAATTTCCCATACTTGTATGTTGAGGACTGTGATTATCCATGATTTGTAGTGATGTGTATGTGAGTTGACATAGGGAGATTAGTAGTCATATTTTTTATGTGAGTTATGTTTTATATCCTTCTTTGATTCCCTTGTATTTTTTAGCATGTAGACTTGCTATTCAGAGTTCTAAAGGCTTAGATTCTCATTAATGAGATTAGACTTTGGATGTCTCAAAATGGTCGGATTATTGGATAGTGAACTTCTAGGTTAAATAGCTAATGTTGAGGAAAAAAAATGTGTTGTGCTAAAAAAGATAGTCTAAAGAGGTTACTATGCCTTTCGTGTTGTGCCTAAAGGTATTGAAGGAAAGTGAGTATTATTCTAGGATAGATGGGCTACTCGTTGTTGGATACTCAAGACCTACGAAGTGGGGGTAAGCCAAAATGAAGGTAGCGAGTCTTGATTAGTCTCCTCTTTTAGTAAATGGAAGGGTATGTTGCATTGCTCGTAGTTGGAAACTCAGCACCTAGGAAGTAGGGGTAAGCCAAAACAAAGGTGATACAACCTTCCCTTCTTGCAAAAGAAGGAAGAAAGAAAAGAAAAAATGAAAAGCAACGAAAAAGAAAGAACCTACCATAAGTTAGAAATCTACATTTGAAAATGATTTAGTGTCAAAGTAGGGGTAGCTGCTTAGGGAAGACTAATTGAAGGCATTCCAGGCATGTATAGATCATAATAGGGTGGGCTTGCACATACACACACAAAAGAGGATAAGAATTGGCCTTCGACTTTCCTACTGATAGAATGTGCATGAACGTTTCTTTTATTATGCGCATTAAATGTCATTGTGCATTAAGTTAGGAGTCTGCAACATGGTAGTTTTCTTATTTGTTTGTGCTTTATTATTGCCTGGGACAAGCAAAACTCAAAGTTTGGGATGGTTGATAGCACACTAAAAATGTTATTTTAAGGCCTTGAATTTCGTTGTTTTGTGGGTTGAGTTTACTTTGATACTTTATTTATTGAATTTGTAGGAATCGAGCATTTAAAGGCAAAAATGTAGATTTGGTTTTGTTCTTGTTGAAAAACAACCCTAAGAAGAGCAAATTCGGCTATGGAACGAAGGAGATATGTCAAAGAGAGCCAAAACTCAAAAGCACAATGCCTGGCCACCTTGCTAGAGCGTTCAGACACTCAAATAGTGAAGAAAAAGACAGAAGTTGTAGCGTTGAGATGGTGAGATTATAGTGTCTCAAAACCGGATAAGGCAGAAACAAAATTTTGAAGTAGCGTCGAGACGTTGTTTTGATGGGTTTTATGTCCTAAAACTTAGTGGCATGTAAACATATTCTATCATCAATAAAGTAGTTATTGAAGTTATTCAATAAAGTTCTTATTGAATTAATTATAACTCTATAAATCAAATAAACTAAGAATCCATTGCTATAACATGAATAATTAAACTTTATGTGTAGACATAAAAGTGGACCAAGTTTAAGTAAATAGCCAAAACGGTCCATAGTATACGGATTAGGCTGGGTACCTTCTCTTGGGGACACTATGGAA